>JACXGM010007489.1:0-30568 GCA_016801145.1 Umbra pygmaea
TTTTATTATTATCATTATTACTATTACTATTATTACTATTGTCATTCCTATTTTAAAATTCTATATTGTTGTAATTCTTGTTTTTAAGCCCACTGCATAGAATCGCCGAGCCATGTCAATAAGAATTTCTCTGCATAGGATGATGTATGTTGTTCAATGCATATGATAAATAAACCACTTTGACTTTGACTTTGATTAAGACCGAATCAACCCAAACCCGACGGTTTAGGGTCGGTCTCGTCGGGTTCGGGCAGAAATCTCAAGATCTACCCCATATTGCAAGTTACATTTCAGAATTATTTATAAATAATAAATTATTTATTTATTTATTACATTTCAGCAATATTTATTTATTTAATATTGACTAAAATGGCTTTCCATAGTATTGACACCCCTTTGGTCAATCCAAATGTAAATGCAAAGCTTAGAATCAAGACTAGACATTGTCATCTCTCTTCTCTATGTACTCATGCCGCAAACAAATGCACCTACTAAACAAGAAATAGCAGTGAATCTCAATGTCCAAATACCTTTGGCAGGCTAATGTCAGGGGATTACGTACAAAACATTCAATCATTTTTAAAAGGTTTTTATTCATTGTTCGAATCCTTGAGGAGGTCACGCCAGATGTAACCATGACTACAGTCTCTGTAATAAATAAAACAGTGACGTTGTAGGCCTCAATGAGTTGGCTAGGGTTCAGTGACCCACGCTGGACTTAGCATGATTACGTTTTGGTTATCAATGTGGATCCTGGTATCCCGATGGGTCATGCAAGGTTGTTATGGGCCAATGTGGTTCTTGTCACTGAATACATGTGCAAGATTACCCTCCTACTTAGATGAGGCCTTGCTGGGAAAGAGGACTCTTCTCCAGGCAGGGTGCTAGAGGACAAGGGGTGCTTTCTTGTATCTCCTTGTCTTTGGGTTCCAAGTTTCTCAGAAGCAATAACATCTCATCTTTACTGCCTATACTGCTTCTTTGTTTCTTTCTGCTTGGTCAGCCCATAACCCAGACCCTGGGAAATTCTGAAATTTCATCCAAAACTCTCATTAGGGGGTACCCGAAAAAATCCTCTGCCATTTTGCTTCAAGCTATTTACTGTTACTCCCACCCCAATAGATAGACCTTTCATGTGCACAACCACCAACATCCAGCTTCTATGTGAGGACCATAGTGGAAGAAACTGCTTTTTGAGTGTAAGAAACTGCTTTTTGTGTTATCCTTTAGACATTTCAAATTGGTTTTAACCTTACCGACAGATATCTGCTTTGTTTATGACAGTATCTTGAATACCAAAACAAAGGCAGCTGCAGCTGAATAATGTCTGCATTCTGTCAATAATCCTTGACCTTTCAGTTGGGAACGCAGTTCTGTTATTCTAGTGCTTGAGGATTCAATCTATCAGAAAGAGGTCACTGCCTTTACAAAACAAAATGGTGAATCCATTTTCTTGTTTGACATGGGAGGTGAGAATAAAGAACTTTAGAAAGTAATTTGACATTTTCACCTTCTTCATTTCTTTCCTGTGAACTCAGACATGGCTATTACCCATTGTGGTTCCTCCATAGCACCGTCTGACTTCACTGCAACTTTGAAAGGTGCACCAGGGATTCAAACGAAGCTGTCAGCCATGTCCACATGAAGACTCATTAGTTCTGAGCGTACGAGCGGGTGATCACCGTTTAGTCATGGTCACTGGGCTGGGCTGTTTTCTTTTCTTTGCCCATGCTGGATAAAGCTGCCATTGTTTTACCCAGAGACAATGATGTCAGTAGAGGCTGGGAGAACAGGACTGGACAGGTCCTAAAAAGCACCCTATTGGGTCTTTGGAACACAGTAGTGCAGTAAGTAGGCAACTATTTGGGACTTTAACAGTGCTTCAATGTATTTCTAAACATCCAATTTTAAATGTCAAAACAATTTGCAGTTTCCTGTCATTTTAAATTCAAATATGTATGAGATTTTGGTGTGTTTGTGTATGTGTGATGATATACAGTGGACTCAAATTACTGACACCCCGACAGGCAATGCACAAATAATACTTTTTCAAAACATAAACTATATAATTATAGAGAGAAACTCAAAATACCAACATGTAAGACATACTGTTCTTTATTAATGTTGCAATCGAACCAACCAAACTCATACAATTATTCATCACAAAAGACATTTCACATTTCAAGGCTCAAGGATTATGGGCAATCAGTATTCAGTACTTAGTGCAACAACCTTAGGCAAGGATAACAGCATGGAGTCTCTTCCTGTAATGTTTGACAAGGATAAGGAACACATTTGGAGGGATTTTGGACCGTTCCTCTATGCAGAACCTTCACATTCTTGGGTTTTCCCTCTTCAACTCAGCCCACAGATTTTCGATTGGATTGAGGTCCGGTGACTGAGACAGCCATGGCAGAACATTGATTTTGTTGTCACAAAACCATTTCTGTGTGGATCTTGAGGTATGTTTTGGATCATTGTCTTGTTGGAAAATCCACCTACCACCAAGTCCCAGCCTTCTGGCAGAGGCAACCCGATTGTTAGCCAATATTGCCTGGTACTTGGTGGAATTCATTATGCCATCAGTCTTGACCAGTGTCCTTGGACCTCTGGAATGAAAACACCCAAAACATCAATGAGCCACCACTATATTTCACCATGGCGATCAAGTGCTTCTTCTTGTATGCATCCCTGTTCTGACTTCAAACATGCCGATGCTTTATCTCACCAAAACTTAACATTTTGGTCTTATCTGACCAGAGCACCTTCTTCCTGTCATAATTTAAATGAAATTTGGCAAACTCCAAGCACTAGCATCTGTGTCTTGAGGTCAGAAAGGGCTTTCTTCTGGCAACCCTTCCAAAGAGGCCGTGGTTTTAGAGGTGCCGTCTGATAGTGCTTTTTGAAACCTGGTAACCCCAAGATGCCACCAAGGCCTGCAGTTCTTTCACAGTGATTCTTGGGGATTTTGCTGCTTGTCTTACAATCCCCCTCCATATCCTGGGAGGCAAAATGCATTTGCGTCTCCTACCCATGAGGTTTTAAACTGTTCCATATCTTTAGAATTTTTTAATAATTACCCTGACAGTGCTCAGTGCTAAATTCAATCGTTTGTGGATCTTCTTGTAGCCATTGCCAGATTTATGAATGTCTACAACCATCTGTCTCTTTTGAACTGCCAGTTCTTTTTTTTCTTCATGGTTTTGGATGACAAATGGATATTGCATGCATGTTAACTAATTGTTATACCCTAGTGGAACAAGAAGTGATGTAATGACTCAAGATAATCCCTTCAGACTTAGATTAACTTAAATAAGTGGAATTTAATTCTTGGTTTAATTTTGGTAGATGTAATTGCAATAACCTTTAACGGTGCCATTGATTGTGAAACCTTGATTTGGAGGACATAGATTTTTTATTTAATCCATAAGTGGTTTTAGTTTGTTCCTTTGACACATTAATAAAGAACAGTATTTCTCAAATGTTGGTATTTTGAGTTTATCTCAATAACTATATTGTTTATATTTTTTTACCATATTGTTTGTGCATTGCCAGTCAGGGGTGCCAGACATTTTTTGGAGCCCACTGTACTTGTGACAATGTATGCGCCAAATTGCATGTGCAGATTTTCATGTGCCCTTGAGCAAGACATGTTATTATAATTGCTCCTGTAATTTGCTCTAAATAACAACTGCTCTATGACTAAAATGTTAAATGTTTTCCCATAGCACCTTCGGAGTTTGGCTCATAGGCGACGTTCCGCCCCGTCCCTGGCTTTTGAGAAGGCCCTGGGAAGCATGCCCTGGGCTTCCATCAGGTGAGTGTACTCCATGCAACTTTTATTTTGAAAGGAAGACATGCTAAATGCAGATGATCCCTGACAACAAACATCCAAGAAGCACCATTTAAACTTGGATTGTGATATCAGAAAAACTCTGCAAGAATATCAGAATAAGTGTTTTCCATACTATTTATTCATCAATAAATGATCCAGGTGTGTGCTGTTATCCTCCTTGTTTTCCATCTACTCACATCGACAAACAATGGCAGGCTGGATCAAACAAAGGCTTACACATTTCACTCTATCTCTGTTGAAGTTGGTGAAAACAAAAATGAAAGTAAAACATTTACTTTATTTTTGCTAAGGAAATAGCAAAAATACTATTATCAGAGTTGTAAAAATAACAAAATAAAAGTCAATGCTAGTAAAAACATCAACCGTTTTTGGGAAAGGTAATGATTAATCATTTTTTGCTGTTTTTATTCATTTTATACAGTGCACTAGGTAAGTATTCACAGCGCTTCACTTTTCCCCATTTTCTTATGTTACACCCTTATTCTGAAATGGATTAAATTAATTATTTCCCTCAAAAAAAGCAAATGTACATAAGTACTGACAGCCTCTGCTCAATACTTTGTTGAAACACCTTTGGCAGTAATTACAACCTCAAGTCTTTGAATATGATGCTGCAAGTTTGGCACACCTATTTCTGGGCAGTTTCTCCCATTCTTCGATGCAGGACCTCTCAAGCTCCATCAGGTTGGATGGGGAGCGTCAATGCACAGCCAATTTTTAGATCTCTTCAGAGATGTTCTCTGGTTCAAGTCTGGGGTCTGGCTTGGCCACTCAAGGACATTCACAGAAGTGTCCTGTAGCCACTTCTTTGTTATCTTGGCTGTGTGCCAAGATAACCTTCACCCCAGTCTGAGGTCCAGAGCACTTTGGAGCAGGTTTTCAGCAAGGATGTCTCTGTACATTGCTGCATTAATCTTTCCCTTGATCCTGACTAGTCTCCCAGTTCCTACCGCTGAAGACATGCCCACAGCATGATGCTGCCTCCACCATTCTTCACTGTAGAAATAATATTGGCCAGATGATGAGCGGTGCCTGGTTTCCTCCAGACATGATGCTTGCCATTCAGGCTACATTGTTCAGTCTTTGTTTCATCAGACTAGAGAATTTTGTTTCTCATGCATGGTGTAGGAAACTATTGTACCATCTAAAGTGCTCTTACAGATTATTTCAATATTTTGAAATACATGTTCTGCAGCTTTTGGAAGCTGGCCAATCAAAGATAATGTAGTTATGTTTTAATTCCATTAAAGTGCACCTGACAGCTGAGAAATTCGATATTAAGCACATCTGATGGCACTCGGGTTTCAGAGTGTGTCCAGTCTGGATATGAATCTGAAGGAAAAACCCCTTCTGGAGTTACAATTTAACTGAATTCCAACTTAAATTGAAGCGGTTAAATTCACAGTGGCATTGGTCCTTACACTGCATTTATTTTCCGTCTTCAAATTGTTCAATCTCTTTCAATGTATTTATTTATTTTCACGATAGATGAATGATGTCATACTGTAAAAGCACCAGAGTTTTGTCTGATTTGGTTACGAGATTGGCAGATGGTCCTCTGATATCTAGCTTAGTTGGCTACTGTATGTACACCCCTCTAGGCTCTGTGGTACTTTCTTATGTTCACACAATTTAACACCTGTTTTGTAAAGCCCCGTCTATGACATTACCCTCCCCCTGCTGCAACCACATGTTATATGGTGACACCCGTGACTCACAATGACAGAAATGTTTAAGGAGGGTTTCGAGGTGGGCTGCTACGACATGAGCGTTTACGGGGGGGTGTGAAGAGGACTCCAGTGCCTCGTCTGTGGCCACTGGCGTCATGGTGATGAATTTTCCACGACCACTGATGGAACCCACTCAACAAATCAACAATCAAGGCGTCTATTCACTTTATATCAAATAACTACATTAAGTTGTCTTGGCTCAATAACCTTTATGTTTCTATTGGGCAGTATGTAACAACTCAGCGCTATGGACGGAACACAATTTTCTTTTTATTCCTTTACATAAAATTCTTTGATTTACTTTTGTTATCTGTATTTTCAGAAAATGGGGCATGTTAAGTAAACATTTCACAGTTTGTCTACACCTTTTGTAAACAAATGATCGTTGTCTTACATTTCAGTTAGTTTGTCTTGAAATATAACCACTGACTTGTGAGAACTCTACACATATATTGTTGTTAGTAAATATTTGATTTGGATTCCCTGCCGCTTTTACGAAGCAGGAGATATCCCCAGTTCCACAAACGACACGAGAAATATCAGAACACAAGACATCAGAAATACCAGAACACAAGACGTAAGAAGTACCAGAAAAAAAGATGAGAAATACCAGAACAGAAGACATAAGAAATACCAGAACACAAGACATAAGAAATACCAGAACACAAGACATAAGAAATACCAGAACAAAAGACATGAGAAATACCAGAACAAAAGATATGAGAAATACCAGAACAAAAGACATGAGAAATACCAGAACAAAAGACATGAGCAATTCCAGAACACAAGACATGAGAAAAACCAGAACAAAAGACATGAGAAATACCAGAACAAAAGACATGAGAAATACCAGAACACAAGACATGAGAAATACCAGAACACAAGACATAAGAAATACCAGAACACAAGACATGAAAAATACCAGAACACAAGACATGAGAAATACCAGAACACAAAAAGCAACTCCAGCCAGGCACTTGAACACAATAAGAGAATAGTCTGTAGTCTCACTGTTAGACGCCCCCACATGTTAAACTCATGACAAGCAAACTGTGTGCTTTAACAAGGTGACAGTGGGTGCTGGTTTCACTAGAGTGGGTGGGACAAAATCTATGACGTAAAAGCTAAGAGTCTATTCAAAATAACAATAGAATGGCATTTCAATTTATGTCAATAGGAGAGGGATGGTATTATCTTTTAGACTAATTTTGAATACTAATTTTACAGTATACAAGTTGACACGTTGTGTAGGCACCGTGTTTAGTGGTTAGGCCAAGTAGGTCAGAGATGGTTACTTGGGATAGTCCCTCTGTAATTTGAATACTTACATTTGTCCAAAACATATAAGTTGAAAGAGGGATATATAAATTAAACCTTATTAAAGTTCCACATAAAATACAATGGAAATTCTTAAAACTACCATTTTGTTCATATAATGTTTATAATAACAAACAAATATAAACAAGTTCATACATGAATCCAGAAGGTTTCTCAAAGCACGGGAGAGTCCCTCTGTGATATCAATTTGAATATCTGTCCAAAACACAAGTTCAATGAGCAACATAGTCAAATAGTGAAAAATTACTTCCAGTTACAATGAAAATTCTCATAACTATAACGTTGATTCAATCTTTAAAATAATAAATGACTATCGTTATATGTGTATTCTTAAACAGATTTCTGGGAATGATACACTACATTTGTTTTGGTAATATTTTTGTTGTTGTATATGTATTATTTTTATTGACAGTACAGTAACAAGTAGGAGCTCATTAGTCAGGTATGTAGAGGGGATCAAACACCCATCTCCAGCGAGCTTGTCTGGACCAGATAACTTAGACTGTTACACCCACTGCACATATAATGCTGCAGCATGGGTTTGAATCCTGTCCACTGCTCTCAGCAAAAAAAACAACTCTAATGGTCTCAAGTAAAAAAAGACTTTAAAAAAAATTACACTGCATATTTTGTAAATGTATTGTATAGAAAAACATAAAAGATGTTGTTTGATATTCATAAATGTAGGTGACATTATTAAAGGTCACAGGGGAATGTGAGGAGAGTGCAGGTGTTATGAGTGGAGGAGAGAGAGTCTGACTGAGAAACAGAGAAACTAAGAAAAACATACCAGAGACTGTTCTAACTTTTTAAATTTGGAAATCAAAACCTGAGATGAATGTGAATAATCTTATTCAACACACAAACATAGCAGCTTGACCAAATTCACTGCAGCTACAAGTGCTTCAGGGTCAATTAAAAAAACGATCTAGTGGGCAACAATGCTTATATGGGGGCCTAGTGCCAAAAGTTGGAGTTCTAGTTTAGCAGGGTAACGGCTGCAAGGCCAACATAGAAAGAAATCCTGTGTCCAAGACAGTCTTGGTGAATGGCTACAGGTGTAGCTGACATAATGTGGTTTCTCTCTGCCTTGGTCCTGTACCCAGGGAGGAGTCTCCGTGTCTGGTTTCTGTGGAGCAGTGCCCCTTCGTACTGGGCCTGAGCAGTGAGAATGCAGAGCTTGTCCTGGATGCTTGTGTTCAGGTCACAGAGTCCACGAAGACCAGGGAGAGACAGCTTTTCCTCTTCAGTGATGTCCTCGTCATTGCCAAGCTCAAGTAAGATGTGGTAATCAATTAAAAAAATGTTGGTGTTTATTTGTGTCCAATTTCATAAATGATCTACAGTAGTCTGTATTATTTTCAGCATGTTCTCTTGGATGGCTCCAAGCCTAAAACAGGATTTAACTAAAAATGAACATATGCATATCTTTTTTATATGTACATTTTTGGGCAGGTTAACAGATCAATATACCAGGTTAGGACCATTTAGACTTTAGGAGGAAACTGGTTAGGGTTGGGGGGGTAACATTCTGGAGAGGAAATGGTTTGGGGGGGTCAAATAAAAATACAAAAGCTACTATGGTAAATCCATTTTTCAGAGGCTGCGCCTGTTACAGCCATGACCCCTAAAAGAGGAAGTTACAATAATACAGTTAGTGGTTCCCGGGGAATTCTATTAGCTTCTCAAACAGTGATCATTGGTCAAAAAAAACAAACCAAAAGCAAGGTGATTCCCAATGACAGGCAGAAAAGGGATTGGCCAACTTTCATTTTCCTTCTTCACATCTTATCTCCATTTTGAATCTGATAAACATATTAAAGATGTTTGAATTCTGTTTCACAACTGCAGTTTTTTTACTGTGCTCATTTGGGTGAAAGACTGTTCTCATTCTCTTACTATAAGTTATTGACAGATGTATGTTGAGTTTAACAGTGCAGAATGAAAGTAGATGAGAGATATCTAAATTTAGTTTCGGCTAATATAAAACGTGACGCTAACCGACCAAGATGAAAGACATTACTTCAGAGATGAATGTGGAAGCTTTCTTTCTTTAAGTAGGAGTTTAACCAATCACAGTGGCCCTGAAGGGTAGGCTGTTTTTTCCCTTCACATTACTGTACTTTTTCTACCCACTTTTCCAGCAGAGGTGCAATAAGCCTGTTAAAATCGTCATGACTAATGCAGTTTTCTCGTTCTGAATAAATCCTAGTTCCAAACACTGAAAGCCCGTAGATTTACGCCAATTACTGCCCCACTCAGTCCATTTATGCAGCTCTGTTACCTCATGACCTGCTGCTCCACCCCAGACAGCGATCTTTAGAGGACTGCATGGTCTACATCAAGCCTATTCAACTCTGGACCTTGAACTCAGTTCCACTCCATTTTCTCATTGCAACTCTCTAATCAGGGATTTATTTAGACCTGGTACACCAGGTGGGCAGCGGCAGTCAGTGGATCCTAATTTGGGGGCGCTGGCTCATAGTACTGTCCGAACTGGAGGAAACACAACGGTATCGCATAGTATCGCACAATGGGTTTGGTGTGTTGCGCACCGTTCCATTCGCTCACATGAGCCCGCCCTCCCCAATTAAGATCCACCGACCGCCGCTGCAGGTGGGTGCAATTAATAATAAGATACAACAGGCTCCAGCCCTCATAGGATAAGCGTTATATATCCCTGTTCTACACCTTCAGACGAGTTGGTTTTGGGGCCTAAAGCCTTGTTCTGACAGGAAAAAATGTACCACACATGCTATAGCCACCTCTAGTAGATTTTATACAGTACTAGGAGAATTTCCAAGCCTTTTTGAAATGCAGCAATGCCATTATTAAAAACAATTTCTTCATATTTCATGCCTTGAAAACAAGTCTCTGCCCTTCACATACAGTATGTATCTAGTGGCTTTATCTTTGAAAGCCCCTTTATAGAAAAACAGAGAATCAGTCCAAGATGGCTGCTGTGTTGAGATTGGAAGTTTCGGTCTTCATCTGTGTGTAAATACGGTCAGAGACTAAGGACTGACACACTGGAACCACAACCAGTCCACCACAGCAAATACAGTTGTAGAAAATACACAGGAAGCCAAAGCATGATGTGATGTTGTGGGTCTGTAGGTCCAAGTTGGCTGTCAATGTGATGAGTGACGAGAGACAGTCTCCCGCCTCACGAGTGGACAGACAGACACAAGCAGGCAGTCAGAAAGACAGACAGGGATGGGCAAGTTGAAATCAGATCACTACCTGGGTGTGACTGAGATGCAAACAAACACTTATTCAGATATAGATGACAATAGTAAGTAATGAAATTCTTATCTGTCACTCATTGGGATTGAGTAGTGGGTACTGGAATATGACCTACTGTGCACCAACCCCTGCTAGGCAAGTCACATGATGACAATGTAAACACAGATGTTACTTGCCAGGTCTCAGGCACCAGATTGGCCACCAGTCTTACATTCCAATCCTGACCATTGCAATAACAACAAGTATTTTACCAAATTCAACATAGAGTATGCAGACGGATTTAAAGCAGAGGTCTTTTTATATTTATAGATTCCATCCCTATTTTTCATTCCTCCGAATATGTCGTGTCCAATTTTCGGCAACTTTCACGCAAGTGCTGGATGTTCGAATGTCAACCAGATGCTTTCGTCGACCGTGGGTCGCCAGAGCTAAAAACACTGGTAGTCAAGCTAGGCAAAAGCCGTCACGGTCACTCATCCACTTTTGTGTCTCTTCCTTCATCTCGTTCTCTCGGTCTGCCCACTGGTATTCAGGTCCAGTGCCAGCTACCGTCTGAAGCACAGGGTGCTTCTTCAGGACCTGTGGCTTTATGACTTTGAAGACGAGCCTGAGGACGAGGAGGGAGGGGGTGGGGTAATTGACCTCAGGACCTCCTTGTTATTGGCCTGGCCCCTCGCCTTCTGTGTGGTGAGCTTCCGGTGAGCAGCAGACATCCTCTGTGTGTGCATTCATGAGCACACACACACACAAACACACACATACACACACAGACGAAAACATCCTTCTTTTGCCTAAAATGAGAAGAATCACTGATTCATCTATCTCGGCGTGGGCACAACAAATTAAACACTCTCTTTGTTTTTTTCTCACTACTGACATAACAAGACAGTGACTTGTTCACTAAACACAAAGCTTAAAGGTTAAAAATTTTACAGTTAGCCACTGCTGAGAAATGTAGCCAGCTTACTGGCATTCTGTGTAATAATGGAATCAACCAGGCCCTAACATGCATAAATTAACATCACACATTGAACATAGAGTATACTACTGGTGGAGTTTGACCTGTTTGTCCTGAAAACATCTTAAGTTTATTAAAAGATTGTTTCTGTAATGTTGTCATTAAATGGGGAAGTGAGACCAATAAGCGGCATCACAAGATTTTGCCTGGTGAAACGGGAAGTGCGAAAGCTGACCATCGGATCATATATCAGGTGTCAGGGAATTTACAGCCATGGACTTTATCAAGACAGTTGAGAATGGAAATCACGTGGTCACATAAATAGCCCAACTGACACAACATTGAATTAAAAAAGTAACAACAACCAGTGTCTGATTTAATCAGGAATAACTTTTACTTGTTGTTGCAGACAGAGGTCTTTTAGTGAGTTATTCATCTGATTCATGGTCTCTCGAGATTTCTCACCAAACAGAGCAGCCAAATAGGGTGTGTGAACTTTGTTGGCTCTAGTCATTCTTGGAGTCCCTGGGTTCACCAGTTTGACGAACTGTTGTCTTCCCAGAATCGGGAATCAGCTGCTCTAGCAGAGACGGTTTCTCTAAAAGCTTATTTTTCAGTAATCTGAAAGTATGGACTCTAATGTAAGCACATTCAATGGCAAAAGGAAGGACAAGAAATGAATATACCCATAACAAATAAATATTTTACCGTATTATCGGTTTAAATACAACAATTATATTTTGAATGGAGAGAGTAACAGAGTAGAGGGGGCCGTATTTGAATCCATGCTACAGCAGTACTGTACATTGAAGGCAGCAGCTTAGACCAGTAGATCCATGTAGGCCAGAACTATATTATTTATTCTATACGGCTATGTGTGAGGTGGTTATACTCTCCCTCGTGACTCTTTCCACACAGCGTCAATGGCTGCAACACCAACACGAGGAAGTGGAAGGTAACTTTGGTCTGGGCTGCCATGACGCTTCTTCCTGCTAACCATGACTGACTTGTGTTTCCGACTTTGAAACATTAAAAGAGTGTGAGCGCGTGGTGTGTCTCTTTAGTCTGTAGACATCAGTCGTGTATTCAGTTTGTTCCTCTTTCGCTGTGGATTAGTAACTCAGACCATGCTGTTATTCTGACTACAGCTCGCCTGAGGTCAAAGAACGCTGGTTGGATACTCTTTACAGGTAAGCACTACAATTAGCCTTGTTTACTGTTTTTGCTGTTTCATTTATAACATGATTCTCTGGATTTTCCTCTATAAAATATTCATAATTCAATGTTTTGAAAATCAGATATAATATCTAATAATATATACATGTATAAACTGTCAGTGTTATTTGAAGGCCATTATTAGGCCATGTGGAAATCAGACAGGAACTATATTTTACTGCATTTTACATTATTCATTGTGATATCGACGTAATATTTCTTTATAGCTGTAAGTAACATTGGATGAATGTCCTTGCTGAATAATTAAAATATAAAATGTAAAAACTATATTGGCTGAATGCTTTGAAATACAAGACTGTATAAAAGATATATCTGTCTTTATTTAGATTTTACTGCTTCCATGTTGGCATGGTTAACCGATTCATAATAGGAATTAGGCACTATGGGAGCGGTATATGGTGAACATACACTACCATGTCTATGGACTGTATAAAGCCATCTCTTAGCCTTATTATTGAAATAAAGTTTAATACGTTGTAATTATTTTTATATCATATAATAAACATCCTTTTTTGGATTTTATCATGTTCTGAATACACATGTGACATTTGATTCAGCTAGCAAAACACGCACGCACGCACGCACGCACGCACGCACGCACGCACGCACACACACACACACACACACACACACACACACACACACACACACACACAAACACCCTGTTGACTCATATTATACCGAGGGCGGTAATGCGAAACCGTACTTACATCTACAGACCACATGTACAGTACTACATAGCCAAAGACAAACATCACTCGAGAGCATGGTTCACCGCAACGTCTAAGCATTTACTCCAGATCAATTAAATCACTGTTTATTTTTATTACGTTAATGTTTAAATATATTTTGATTAACATTTAACTTTTCATCCTTGCAGGAAAATAAGCACAGTAAAAGAGTGCACAGGCTGTACACGCCCACCCCCGAGTGTCCTCATGAAGGTTTTGAGCAGAAGCATCACAGTAAGTTCCTTAGCGAGTGCTCTTTCCTTAGCGAGTGCTCTTTCCTTAGCGAGTGCTCTTCTCAGTGTTTGTCTTCGTGCAGTACATTCTACCAGGTACCCTAGTGCCAACAGGGCTGTCTTCAAAACTTCACTCTTAGAAAATTAATCCAAGCAGGCGTCTTCAGATAAGAGCTTTTATGCTTTAAAGAAGAACACTTTAGGGTTCCATTAAGAACCCTATTGGAACCATTTTGCATTCCATTTAGAATCCTCAGTGTAAAGGCTTCTATATGTATGTGTATGATTTTTTATGTACCCAAAAAGGGATCACACTGGAAACAAAAATAGACCTTGTGGGGACTGTGAAGAGGGCTTTCCTATGGGGACAATTAGAGAAATGTTTTTGGATTATATTCTTAAGAGTGTACACACAAGTGAGGTTGTAAATTTGTAGACAGGTTTAGGATACTCGTCAGTGTGCTGGCCCAAAAGCCATTAACAAATGACAAACAGAGAAGTTGTGTAACCTTTACGAACATGGCCCACGCTCTGTGTGGAGATTAGTAACCTTTACGAACATACAGTGACAGTTCTGCTTTCACCTGTCTACCAGGTGTTTTATTTCTCCATACAATGACAACGTAGTGCAGGATGGTTCAAATCAAGATTCCATTGTATTGCCAAAGAAAGACATTCTTCACACTCTTTCTGTAAAATTGACGGACTTGATAGCATATAGATAAGGGCTTTATCAGTATGAATGAAGGATGGGACATTCTTAGAAAGGCACTGAGTGCAGCACATCATCTGTGGCCATTCAGGAAATTATAGGCTTGAGTTTGACACTGTAATTGTTCAACATAGGTGATATACATTTGAAAAGTGTAATTGCTTTTTGGATGAGTTGGCTTTACACCTTCCAGCATAGATAATAATCTCTCTCTCTTTCTGTTTCAGGCTAAAACCCTAACAGGAGGTGGTATGGAGCCATTTATCGAGTGTCCCCTTGATGTGAGTCCTGTTCAGTCCAGTTCAGTCCTGTTTAGTCCAGTTCAGTCCAGTTCAGTCCCTGACAGTACTATCTCATATGCATGTGTCACTCATCATAGTTAAAAACATTTTGTAGGGACACATTGGTTACTGCAGTGGATACGATACATTGAAAAACACTGTAAAGAAATTAGTTCAGTTCTGGGTGTTTCTCATTGGTTAGTTCAGTTCTGGGTGTTTTTCATTGGATAGTTCAGTTCTGGGTGTTTTTCAGTGGTTAGTTGTTTGTTGTCGAAGAGAAAGAGTGGGGAGTTCAGGTGCTTTGCAACCTCACATTGAAAGAGGCGTGTGGACAGCGGTGTTCTCCCCTCCCCTGACAAACGTGTTTCACACATACTAATGGCAACTTCTCCTGTTTTGCATTTCCAGGGTAACGCAAAGGTCCCCGCCCTTCCGCATTGTTTGAGCACCACAGAGGAGCAGGCGGCGCAGTCCATTGGTGAGTTTGAACGTCGCTGAAAAAACTCACCGAACCACAAGATTGGTTAATACAGTGTTTTTGAGTTTGTGCCAACTTTATGTTGAAGAAAGAATTACAAGGCGCGAAGCTATTCTAACCACAGTAAAGAAGCAGAACACATCAGTGTAACAGTCAAACTACTGCAAGGACATTCAGTAATCCATCACACACCTGCTACCCTGGGCACGCTGAAAAGACGTTTTGCTAGTTAAAAAGACATTGTCCAATTTATTTCTCGTAGCGGGATGGTCCATTATCTGACACTTACTCTCGTTCTCATGAATGGTACCAGTTTGCATTCAGGAACACATGACGTGTCACATCAAAAGTGCTATTTTTACTCTCAACACTGCACAGCAAACAAGTCGCTAATCTCTTGTCTTATTTTATAACAGAAAATAGCAGCCACAGCAAGTGGAGCGTCCTAAGGAAATGGAGAAAGAGTTCTTCCCCACTCAACAGCGTGTCCGTCTGTCCAGACACAGACTCCAAGATCCAGCTGTTTGGACAGCCCCTCTGCTGCTCCGACGATGGGATGCTTCCCAAACCCATCACAGTACGTCAACAAATTCTTTGGTTCAATTCTTGTTCTGTAGTGTCTTGGTTCTATGCTGGGTTCTGTGATATTCTGGTTGTAAACTGTTGTGAAGTTGTGGTGCTGTGACCTCTTGGGTCCAGAACACCTTTGTTTGAAATTTTCTTGTTGTATTTTTGTTGCCATTTTACATCAGATCCTTAACATTTTGACAATGTTTGGGGCAGTAGGCATGGAGTGAATGTTCACTAATAGGGTTCCTGACATAATCAAGTCAATAAACCCTTTTAGCTAAACACCCTGTGAGGCTCACTTTAAGTCAATAGCTGTCACTTCAAAGGAAGTGTTAAGTTAAGCTCATCAAATTATTTATCGACTAGGCCACTTGATTAATGTGGTCATACAACTATCACTAATAGGTGCAGTTAGTTGACTGAGCGATTGCTAAAAAACTGTCTGCCTGATTAGTAACCAACCGTTTCCACCCCGCCCACCCCAACAGGACATACTGGTATTGCTATGGAGGAAGGGGCCTTCCACCGAGGGGGTGTTCAGGAAGACGGGCAACAACAAGAACCTGAAGGCCATCAGGGAGCAGCTCAATAGTGGTGCAGACGTGGAGCTGGAGACCCAGCCAGTGGTAATCCTGGTGGGACTACTGAAGGTAAGGAGCTACCCATTCAATTATCTGCTACATCTGTCCATCCGTTCAGAGCAGGAAGAGAGAGAGAAGTCGATATGTGCCTAAGAGGAGGGGAATATGTGTTATGTGTTGTTAGCAAGCCATGGGTGTTTTGGCTGTAACCTAGGCCCAAATGTGGATGAGAGCTGATTAGAGGCACATAATGCTTCCCAAACACCAGAGCTATTCTTGTTAGCATCTTAGCAACTCCCGCTGAATTGTAGTCTTTTTCTTGTTAGCATCTTAGCAACTCCTGCTGAATTGTAGTCTTTTTCTTGTTAGCATCTTAGCAACTCCCGCTGAATTGTAGTCTTTTTCTTGTTAGCATCTTAGCAACTCCCGCTGAATTGTAGTCTTTTTCTTGTTAGCATCTTAGCAACTCCCGCTGAATTGTAGTCTTTTTCTTGTTAGCATCTTAGCAATTCCCGCTGAATTGTGGTCTTTTTCTGCTTTGGGTTCTTCTCACCTCCAACACTTTCATCATTGCAGAGCTTTTTGAAGGAGCTCCCTGGCAGTCTGCTGGTTTCAGATCTGTATGACACCTGGATGAAGGCTCTGGAGATGGAGGAAGACCAGCAGAGAGGCTTGGAGCTCAAAAGGTGAGCTACAAAAAACTAACGAGCTGACGCTAGGTTAAGTTATATCGTTGTATCACAAAGCACAACTGTAAAAGAGACTCTGGTCTCAGTTTGACTTCCCTGTAAAAATAAAGGTAAATAAGTTTACCATTAGCTAGCCACCACCAGTACCAACGAGTAATGATATGCTACGCCAACTCTGGCATTTACGCCTATGTAGCACCTGAACAGCCACCCATATGGTGACCTATAAAACTGTTGACAGAACATGTGGTTAGTTATCTGATATGTTATATCCGTTAGTTACGGTGGTATTAATACAAAATGCAAAAAATACTAATGCAGGTGTTCAAAAAGTCCTGAGGTTTTCCATTGCTGCTGTAAATAGATTAAGGGGGCTTTTTTTGGAGTCACACAAGGAGGAAGTATGGTCTTTAATAATCTCAATGAGTACATCAAAGATGGTGGATAATTTATAAAGATAAAAGACTCAGTTTGAATGAAGTCTGTTCCAGTTTATATAGGGGTCTTCTTTCACATAGATTTTTATATGTGGGTCTTATCTACTAGTTCATTGATCTTGACTAAAACAGACACAATGGGCGCGAGAAATCCGGCTTCCTCTTTTATCGCTGTGTAGCCGTTAGATGAGGCACTTCTCTTTTCTTGCTTTCAGGCTTTAAAAAAAAACATGATAAACCCTGAAAAGATTTTCAACAAAATAATGTTTTTTTTCCTGTTCTTTCTCGTCTTCCTTCCTCGTCCCGTCTTCTCTCAGGGTGGTAGACAAGCTACCAGGTCCGAACCTCCTCCTGCTGCAGAACATTCTGTGTGTGCTCCACCGCATCACAGAGAGCAGTGTCACCAACATGATGGACGCCAAGAACCTGGCGCTGTGCATCGCGCCCACATTGCTGCAGAAAGACATCACAACCTTAGACGTGCAGACGGCGGGAAAGGTGAGATTCTGTTTCTGACTGGATTGTTTTCACTACATAAAACCATGGGTGCCACAAGACACTGAATTTTTCAGTTAAAGGAAATGCAGTATTTTCACACTTTCAATCACTTAGCCTTCCTTCTAAAGTATGCTATATTTGAAGTAGACTATATTTAATAATTTCTGTTCATATTTTTTTCCATCAGGTGACAGAGTTGACACAGTTCCTGATAGAGCATTGCTGTGAGATCTTTGGAGATGAAATCCTAAGTTTTTTGGGAGTTACTGATGAGGATAACTCGGTGTCGTCACAGCAGCATGACTCGGCATACGACAGCACTGACCCGGACGCTGAGGAGGACAGCATGGGCTCCGCTCAGGAAGAGGGAGAAAAGGGCGGATCCTTCCCGTCCCTCCTCTCTGTTCCGTCCTGTCCCAGCGATGACATCTTCCACACCAAGCCCTTCAATCGCCGTCGTTCGGAGCCAATCATTTTCCTCTCCGCCGGGACAAAAAATCTGATTGGCCAGGCCCGTAGCCATGACGACTTCTCTGTGGAAGGCCAGGACTTTGGCGAGCAGCCGCTTAAAAAGCAGATCTCAAATGACTCCTTCCTGCTCCCACGGCGTGGGGGTGCTGAGGCCAGGCCCGTCGCCACGCTGTCACTCCCCAAACTCGGTGGCCAGGCGATGATTTGGCGGCAGTGTGACCTGTCATGCTCTTCCTCCGTTTCCCTGGAGAGTGCCACCTCCAACGCCTCAGAGGGTTCCGTGTTCACCAGCTCGCCGCTGGGCTCCCCGGCCTGTTTACGCAGGGCCCAGTCCACGCGCGGCGCCCCCCTCACCGCCAAGCCCAGGGCAGAGGCACCAAGGGCAGATCCTGCGGAGGCCGTCAAGCGGCGAACCCAGTCCATGAAGGTGGACAGCAATGCCCTGATGAGGACCAAGAGCCTGGGAGCGTTCGGTCCGGCCCGGGGTAGCTTGAAGAAAGCTGACGCACAGAAGGAGAAGACGTTCCTTTGCGGGACCGTCCAAGAAGACTTCCAGAGTGAGACAGAGGCCACCCTCAGGCAGCCACGCCCCCAGCCACGCCCCCAGTCTGCAATGGAGGTCTTTCAGAAGGTTGACAGTAGACTGCCGTCACAGCCCCCGCCGTACGAGCTGGCGGTCCACAATGCGGCTCAGCCTGCTCTGCCCCACTACGGCTCAATGACTGTCAGCGACGCAGCGGCCACCCTGAGCCGGAAGACTCGCCCGGCGTCTATGAACGCAAATTTCCAGTACTCTTGTCCCGTCAGCCAGCACACGGACCGCCCCTCCCAGGCCACAGATATCGACAGCATCATCTCCGGCCAGCAACCGTCTGTCCAGCTCCGCCACAGGACAATGTCAGAGTCTGTGCCGATAACACGTGTGAAGGCCTTGTCTCGCCATGAATCAGTGTCACGGAGGTGCAGCCAGCCCATGTTTGACTACTCTTACGCCAAGGAGTCTTATGTCTGATAGACTTGTGTCATGGAACGGACTGTTTTTCACTTTAAATGTACATTAACAATAATGTGCAACCGTATGGTTGCCCATGCAAAGTAGTACTGTTTAGAGTACATTATAAAACTCACACGAAAAGCTACTTTTTGAAGGTAGATTCTCCTCTAGTCTATCTACAGCAAAGCTATGTAAATAATCACACTTTCAGTTAGCTTTTCACAGGGATATGCTATTTTCGAAATATTAACTTTTGTCAATATATTAATAAGTATTGTACATACATTGTGTATATACAGTTTGTGAATATTTTTTCTTCTGTGTTGTTATGTATCTTTACTCTACAACATCTTTACTTCCACTACAATAAAGCACCTTTTTATTCCATTGTGAAGTTATTTTCAAATAATTTCAGTTTAAATAAGCACTATATATGCCTCAACTGTAGCATTTTTTAGTACTTAAAATGGCTTCCAAAATACAACCCACACACGAATTCAAATTAGCATCAAGAAGTAGGACTATCACCTAAAACATCCATGTGAGTTAAAAAGAGAATAGGACTCAATTTTGAATAAGCTTTACTTTGAATTAATTGAAGCAATTTCATACATCCATTTTTAGAAGTACTAAATGCTTGTAAAGTAAGCCTGGTTGCAGAAATATTTCCATTGTTATACCAATAACGCACAAACCAATTTTGAACCAAGCAAAGTCAGATAAACTGTACACAGCAAAAACGTCAGTGTTAAATTAACACTCTCAGTGAGAGTGTTAATTTAACACTTAGGGTGTTGATTTGAAACCAAAGTTTTTACTGTGTAGTTCCTCTTGCGATTCGACTATACCATTCCAAATACATTAATGAGGAACTGTTGTCTTAGGCCCGGCTATTTTCTGCGCTCTATGGCAGGCATGTTATGCAACATGAATCTAACAGAATCTATTAGCCTTCATTGAGAGAACAGAATGTTCTGTCTGCCGGCTTCAGGAAGAGGAAACTATGTCAGTCACGTGGACGGATTTGGTTTTTCTATGAATTGCTCTGCATTTGCTCTTCCTAGATCAGCCATTTGATTTTGCTGCCTACTCTACACTCTCTCAAGCTTCTAGTTTGTTTTATATATAAAATAGTTATGTTTATTTTTGTTCAACTCCTTGAATGAAAAATGAGTATGTACTTCATATGCATCTCAGTTATTAAATATATATATAGATTTTTTTTAAATGTAATTCCACCTTGATGAATAAAGGTATGAATTTCTCTTTTGAACTATAATGTATACACTCAAAGGCCACTTAATTAGGTACACCTTACTACTACTGGTTTGGATCATCTTTTGCCTTCAGAACTGCTTTAATCCTTTATGGCAGATAGGTGCTGGAAACATTATTCTTTTTATCCATATTGACATTATTGCATCACACAGTAGCTGCAGATTTGTCGGCTGCACATCCATGATGCGAATCTCCTAATTCCACCACAACCCAAAGGTGCTCGATTAGATTGAGATCTGGTGACTGTGGGGGCCATTTTAGTACAGTGAACTCATTGTCATGTTCAAGAAACCAGTTTGAAATTATGTGAGCTTTGTGACATGGTGCATTATCCTGCTGGAAGTAGCCATTAGAAGATGGGTACACTGTGGTCATAAAGGGATGGACATGGTCAGCAACAATACTCAGGTAGGATGTGGCATTTAAACAATGCTCAATTGGTAATAAGGGGCCCAAAGTGGGCCAAGAAATAACTCCCCAAATCTCAGAGGAATATATCCAGCAATTTGTTGAATCTATGCCATGAAGAATTAAGGCAGTTCTTAATGCAAAAGGGGGTTCAACCCGGTACTAGCAAGGTGTACCTAATGAAGTGGCCAGTAAGCATATGTGAACATTAGTTTTGACCCTTGTAATCAGAACAATCAACACAAACTATGGGGTTCGTGTTGGGGTTGAAATGTTAAAATGGGTGAACAAAACCCTCCCATCTACTATGAAGCCCTATGTCTGGACCATAGAAATAGAATGGATAGAAAGGCCATTGAGCTGCTTGGCGTGGCCATTCGATTGGTACACAACAAAATGGCGATTTTTGTTAGTTGTCAAGGTGACAACACATGAATAAGTTTAATGCGGAATTAGGCCGGTAGATCATTGCAATGGAATGGAATTTGAATTGGAATGGCATTTCTAATCATTCCATTTCTATGGTCTGGACTGCCTGACTAACGCAACTAATTACTGGACAAATGCTCTCCCTGGCATTTGCAAAAACATAAGGACATGGAGGTTGCACAGAAATTCCTAATGAGCAGAGCCACTCTACTGTAAAGTCAGTACCCTGTTACACCATTAATGTCTGGTGGCATCAGTAATCAATGGATACTCTGAGTGGGAGAGGGAGGTCAACAAACATCAATACTGTATCTCATTGACTTTTAATGAGGTAAAGATAACATCCAGCATTTTCAAATTGATAGGGATTTAACGGGATAGTCTGCTATGTTTATAATAGGAAAACAGGCTTTGCGATAGTGGAAACCCCATTCACTTAAATATAACATAAAAAATATGCATAGGCTACTATCTGTAAATAGGTTCAAATATTCAAGCCAATTATAGGAAAATAATCTAGGAAAACAGGGCATCTATATCTATATCATCTATATCTATATCATCTATATATATCGTTCAGGAGTAGGAAACAAAAGAACAAACCTATTTGAAGAATAAACTATTTAACTAGCTGGCTTGTTGTCTTTGGGTTGCTTGAAATTTGTATTTTTTTAAATGCTCATCCACTATACTCACTTCGGAGATTAAAGATATGTAATCATTATTATGTCAATTTGACACCACGGAAAATAAAAAAATCCTAATACCCAATGGCTGTAATCTACCCAGCATGCAACACGACATACGCCCATACAATAGTTATCAATTACATAAATAATATTTTCACACAGTAGCAAAGGACAAATATGGATGTTGTTTCTCCAAGGTAGGCAACTGAAGTAAGCAACTCAATGGCCTTGTAGCTCGAAATACGTGGTAAACAGTTAATTAAAAATACGTGGTAAACGGTTAATTAAAAATACGTGGTAAACGGTTAATTAAAAATACGTGGTAAACAGTAAATTAAAAATACGTGGTAAACGGTTAATTAAAAATACGTGGTAAACAGTTAATTAAAAATACGTGGTAAACGGTTAATTAAAAATACGTGGTAAACAGTAAATTAAAAATACATGGTAAACGGTTAATTTAATGGAGTGAATCAACATGTTTGGAATATATAATATAAATATATAATACAATTTGGAAATATTTTGGAGAGATTGAAGCTGAATCAAGGTTATGAGACCTGAATAGGGCTCTAAGCAAGGCTCTAAGCAAGGCTCTAAGCAAGGCTATCAGCAACGCAAGGCTTAGGGCTCTATTCAAGGCTCTAAGCAAGGCTCTAAGCAAGGCTCTAAGCAACGCTCTAAGCAACGCTCTAAGCAAGGCTCTAAGCAAGGCTCTAAGCAACGCAAGGCTTAGGGCTCTAAGCAAGACTCTAAGCAAGGCTCTAAGCAAGGCTCTAAGCAAGGCTCTAAGCAAGGCTCTAAGCAACGCAAGGCTTAGGGCTCTAAGCAAGGCTCTAAGCAAGGCTCTAAGCAAGGCTCTAAGCAAGGCAAGGGCTCTATGCAAGGCTCTAAGCAAGGCAAGGCACGTTTATTTATATAGCACATTTCATACAAAATGCCAATTCAAGGTGCTTTACGTGAAAAAAATAGGATAATTAATTTGGTTATATATTGTTACATAGATTTTAGGTAGTAAACAACACAACCAAAACAAATTAACTGCTCTGCCATAGCTGCCACTACAAATAGAAAAGGGAAGGCCTTATTGAAAAGGATACTGAAATATTTACCATATATTGCTTCTGTGCAATGTTGCATTTTTGCAACTACAAACTGCATAGAAAGGAAAAACATATTATGCAATGTTTACTTTCACCCGAGGAGTTTCACCTTTGCCACTACATAGATGTATCACACAGTATGTCTACTTCCTGTAACCTAAATAAAGTTCTGTCCCTTCTGAAGAGGGTTAGAGGACTGCATGTTCTTTGTGACTGACAAGCATATTTTTGTTTTGCAGTTTTAATAAAAATCATATTTTGCGAGCAAAACAAACAAACCTTAAAATGTTTGTTTTCTTCACGGTTCAAGTGTGAAACAACAAGTTGCTGCGGTTTCATGAAACTAATTGTTGCTTTTTTTCACACACTACAGTGGTTTCCTGGTCACAGTGAACATGTTTAGAATGCGTTAATGTGTCTACAAGTTTTAGAATCAAGCTATGTTTATTCAGTATACAGTATACCACTTCTGTACTTAATGCATGGTACAATTAGTGTACAAACAAATGGATAAAGGCATCATGGAAGACAACTGTACACTGCCTACACATCACATTGGCACACTGCCTTTGCAAATGGTTTGGGCTTGCTATACTGAATAGTGCCTGGATCACCTTCCATTTAAAGTTGGTCTTGAGGTAGGGGCCTTAACGAAGCAAACGTTTTATCATTGCTTAAATGTTGAATAGTAACACTGTAGGGCAGGGATTGGCACCTGGCGTCCCGCGGGCCTCATGAGGCCCCCGCCCTAAATTTGTGCGGCCCGCTAGTCAATATCCAAATATTAAAACCAAATTCAAGGTCGATTGACGCATCATATCTCCTGAACCGTACAGACTAGAAACAAATGTTTGGTATTGTTGGAAAGAAGGGGTTCTGCTGCAAAGAACACTCACCACACATCAGCTATCAGGTGGAGAGATGAGTAGTAATATATGCCAATTAGGAAGGAAGGAAGGGGATTATTAGGTGGCCATGATTAACACCACTACTCTTACAATAAGTGCCATGGGATTTTTAATGACCACAGAGAGTCAGGACACCCATTTAACACACCCTACACAGGGTAGATGTCCCCATCACTACCCTGGGGCATTGGAAATGAACTTTAGAACAGAGGGAAGAGTGCCCCCTACTGGCCCTCCAACACCATTTCCAGCAGCACTGGTCTCCCATCCAGGGACTAACCAGGCCTGACCCTGCTTAGCTTTAGAAGCAAACCATCAGTGAATACAGGGATCTATGCTGCTGGCAATGTATTCATCATGTAGCCAATAGTCTTCTAAATCCAAAACTATAAAGCACTTCACTGTAAAACAAAGTATGACCCTTTCAGAGGCCAAAATATCAATGTGGCACTCCGGAGGTGAGGATAACATTTTTGTGGCCCTCTCTATCATCAAGTTTCCAATCTCTGCTGTAGAGCGTGCCTTTTATCAGAATCAAAACAGCCATTCAGGGGGTAATTTTAAAAGCTGCGCAAAGGACATGCAGCGAAGGGTGTAGTAGAAGATTGGTAGTTCGAGTTTGCCAATGTAGCCAATGATTATCAATCCACTGATTTCTGTCAGGAGCCTCATAGACTACTGTAGGACACATCTGGAGCAAGGCTCCACTGGATATTCTGCGAAATGGTCAAAAGTTTCAGGGAATGAGGTTACTTTCATAGAAGATTCAATACTTATTTACAGTCTCCACCAGACCGACGGTAGGCACATTAACTTTGTTTGTGATGCAGGCTTTTGTCTCACATCATTTTGGATAGATGTCGTGGATGGTAGGGACCAGGCGTGCACTGGACCATATTTACCACATGCTGGAGATTTCAGGATCGTGGGTGGATCAGATTCCATACCAGGCTGTGCTGCAACTAATCAGAGTGCAGTTGAAGGTGAGGAGAACGGGATAGGTTTTCACATGGACCACTTTAGCAGTGAAGTTTCTGTTGCACACGCTTGACAAAATTATGTTGCAGACTAATGAACACCTGAACTGGTTTAGCCACATCCGAAGATCAGATCAGATTAGGCACATATACACACACAGAGGCCAACATAGATTTAGTATGTGTACTGTTATTGAGGCTTTCCGCAAGCAATATTAGTCTCTATCTCTGAAGTGCCAAAAACACAGAATAAATGTGAACATTTATATCATTTCAATGTACACACAGCTGTCAAACAGTAAACAAATGTAGCCAGGTTTGCTAACTCTCACGCATCTGGTGTGATTCTCACGCTTTCAGCAGTAAAAACAATAAGCATTTCCATTCCGTTAGTTGTTTTTTTGCATAAATCAGGGTTTATATTATAGTAAACAAGGACTGACTTTTCTAATATCAGGGTTAGGGTTTACAAAAGTGTTCTCCGTGCACGCGCTCACTGGAATTTCTCTGGAGTCTCACGCCAGCCAAAGTCCCAAAGTTTAAAATGGTTTCAAACATGACCGAAAGCTGTTTTTATGGATTGCTAGCTTTAGTTTCGTTAGCACACTTGCCAGTGTATAAAATAAAGGACAGGTTTTCACTTCACGAACCAAGCGTTCTAAGGCTGTTTCAACATGGCCTTGCATGATGACGGAGAAGAAGCTGAAGCGGAGATTGAATCGACTGGCTGTTGTCGCATGGATGACTGCCGACAAGAAAGGAAAAACGAGCAACATTTCGTTAAATAAATCATCTACTGATAGATGTATCCAGTCGTACCTTGTAGATTGGGTTTGAGGATAAACAGATAATAGGGTTTCTGATTTTTGAGAACCCGTTTGAGAATAGCAGAATGATAGGTGAAGATGTGAAGATTACACAAAGTGAGCATGTTTTGATTTCTTGTCTTTAAGAGGTACTTCTCATTCAGCTTGGGACATTAGGACTGTGCCAAATAACCCTGAAGTGGGTGATATTAGTGGGTATATTATATTGTATTATTTACTTTTATTCTATTTTTTGGCTGCTGATGTTAAATTGTTGTATCACACGGCACAACTGGAAACAAGACTCTGGTCTGAGCTTGTTTTCCCTGTATAAATAAAGGTTCATATCTGGAGTTTTAATGTTTTCAAACCTTGCAGAAGGTAATATCATGGGAGTATCATGTTTGATAAATCCGACGGTCGATGGGAGAGTGAGGATTACTAACTACATACAAAGTTCACTAACATGCTAAACTGAGTCTGACCACTGTTCATGCACACAATTTAGTTGCGTTGAATATAAATTTGACACTTTGCAGCCAGTAGCTTACAACAATATGCATTGAATTTTGGGTGATATTAGAGCTGCAAGTGAGCAAAGATATTCAATTGTCCCCTCAAGCTAAATCGTGGGCGAGTGCAGAAGTGGCAGATTTCGTGAACCAATATATTCACATCCGGTTTCGACTGGGATTCGAAAGTGGCAAAGGTGTGATCTTTGTGACTGAAATCCAACCTGGATAAAAACGATGACAGCTGTTTCACTAGCAGCCTTGAACGCAACTTCTCTAGCTGCTTGAGATGCATCAGTTAAAACTCATTATCACTAAGCCTGAACACCTGTCACAACTATGCCTATTGGACAACATAACTTAAATCGGGCCAAACTAATATAATATACTTTCTGTCAAACAGTACATTTTGAGTAACTGGGCTTGGGGATAGAAATATTTGATTGTTTAAACATGTTTTTGTTTGTTCAGCTGAAGATATGTGTCCTGGTGCTTGTTGCAGTGAAAACATGTTGTGCTAAATTTGAAGGTAAGGTGGCAACACAAACGGTGAAGTCACAGGAAATAGTAGCAGTTATTTTTGTATGCTGACTAAAACCTTTCATTTCTGCAGTATGAATTCTTGAATGTGTTTCTTTTTGTATGAAACCGGTGTTATGTTGACTTTGAACTAAGGTAACTGAGATGTAAGAATCCTCTAATTTAGGCAACTGTTCAAAATGTCTTTCTGTCTGCAGACCTATCTGGTAAAATGTTGACCTTTCCACAAGAGAGTGACACTGATCATGTGAGACTGTCTGCTATACAGACTGTAATAGATGAATTTCCTGCCATGACAGTTTGTCTCAGGTAAACATTGAACTGTGTTTTAAGTTTGAACTTATGAAATGGACTGTGCAGGTAACCATTTACCTTTTGAATGTATCTATCTATTCAAGACTGAACTGTCTACCTCAATGTTTCATGTTGATGTACTAGAAATTGTAACTAGAGGGTGAATTGAAGGTAGCATGCAGAGAGTTCAACCCTTGTCTGGAGCAGGATGTCTCATGTTTGGCACCAGGAGACTTGTCATTGAACACGGTTTTGCACTGAACCCTAATTTTCTCCCGGCCTCGTCCTCTCTTCAGGTTTGTCACTGACCTTAGCAAGAACCACATCCTGTTCTCGCTTACCACTCATAAAGCAAACGCTTTCCTCTTAAAGAGGATGTCTGCAGGTGAGATTAAACAAGTCTCTAAGGACAGTGAGGCTGTCTTTGCTGGCCAGGAGTTCACCCTCAACGCTTGGCACTCTCTCTGCTCTACCTGGGCCTCTGAAACGGGGCTTGGACAGTTGTGGCTGGATGGCAGACCAAGTGCAAGGAAATACCTCCGCTCTCAGGTCCTCACCGGAAGAGCCAGGGTTGTTCTTGGACAGGTAACTGTCCTACAAATCCATGGCTATTTAACTATTCCTTGCATGTTGCATTGACCAGGGGTAGAGGGGTTGTCACATCTGTTCTACACTGATTAAAGTATTTTCACCAAACATTTGCCATTACAGGAGCTGGATAAGTTTCACTGGCATTCTGACAAAGCACAATTCATCAAGCGGCAGACATTTGTGGGCCTGCTAACTGATGTCCATGTGTGGGACTATGTGGTTTCACCCTGTGAGATCCAGAGGTACACAAACCAGACTACTTTCATCCCTGGAAACGCACTCAACTGGGGGGCCCTGGACCTGCAGACTTCTGGCAGAGTACTTTTGGAAGACAAGCAGTCAAAATGTAGCCGTTAACACTTAAACCAACATGTTTTAGTTTCTATCATGTGTAATGATTGTTAATGTCCAACCTGTCTTTCAGGACAATTCATTGAGGCTGACCGGTGCATGGGAAAATTCATTGTAATAAACTTCATCACATGCACCTCAAACTTTGGGATGAGTCCTTGCCTACCCTTAGCCCCTACCCACTTCATGCTTGACCTTTATATTCAAAATCATTGTTTTAGTCTTCAACACTTCTGTAGGTACCTAGTAGATGTGTGCAAGGAAACCATAAAGCTTGTGAAACCCATGAACTGTGGTTACTTAAACATTGCTAATGTTATCAAATGTAGTAAATTAAATTGCATCCTGTTATCACAACTCTCAAACAGGATGAGGTGTTTAAGGCAGACATGTCCACAACAAACATCTCAAACAGATGTTCTGACTGAACCTTTTTGATCAACTAAATTATTTTCTGACCCATGTACTCTGGGTAAGTGGTTTCCAATCGTAACTGGGCTTACAGTTTTCTGATCTACCACAAGGAGTAGCCAGAGTACAGTTGGTTGGCTGTCCACCTAGGGGAGAACTAAACTCTGTTCTGTAGGACAGGCACGGTTATGTTTATAAGTTAAGGGTTGGTTCAATGATTATGCTAAGATACTTATTCAGTAACTTGAGGATGTTAGGATGGAGACGTTTTTATTTGGTAAATTATTTGCAATGGAGTTGGGGTGAAACATGATTTACATTCTTACTTGCAGCCATCTGCTCTGCACTTGTGTGTCATTGTTGTACGTCTGGATCTCTAATTCTGGGCACACTGAATATAATCTTATATAGCACTTTTCATACAGGGAATGCAGCTTAAAGTGCTTTATCAAAAGTCATAAAATGAAAGTAATTTGAATCAAAGACCATTACATCAAAAGACTAATTTTAAAGAAAGACCAGATTTGCAGGCAAAGAGATGAAATGTAAAGGATCATATTAAAAGAAGGAAAGCATACAAATAATTTGAGTGCTTATTTAAAGTGAAAAGATATGTATTTAACAGCTTTTTATTATATAAATAGATGCTGGTTCCTTGCTGTTTTCTGGTATTGTGTTCCACAGTTTTGGAGCACAGTTAAAGGCAGCATCTCCTATTTTTTATGTCAGTGGTGTTTCGTAATCGTAGCAGGTTAGCTGTTGAAGATCTTTGGGGAACATAGGATTTTAGAGAATCTGTAAAATAGGCTGGTTCTGAGCCATTTAGAGTTTTATAAAAAACAGGAAGACTTTAATCAATCCTGTCGGGAACTGGAAGCCAGTGTAATGACTTCAGAAAGTTATATGTTCTCGCCTCTTTGTTCTTGTTAAGAGTCTCGCTGCTGAGTTCTGAATGAGGTGAATCTTCTCTTAACCCTTTAAAGAGGGCGTTGCAGTAGTCCAATCTAGTGGTAATAAATGCGTGAATTAATATCTCTGCACCTTTCTGGGTTATGAACGGTCTAACTTTAGCAATATTTCTGAGGTAAAGGTAAGAGGTTTTGGTCACCTTGTTAAGATGGGAGTTAAAACTTAGGTCAGAGTCTATGATAACACCTAGGTCAATGACACATCTTTACCATGGGAGCTTTTTGTTGGTGACATTTCATTGTGAAATTATTTAAGACTGGGACGCATTATATGTAATTAGAATTGCTATCATACGTAAGCCAAATTCTATGTTTGAAAGTGAGTAGTTTGGCACAAATTGCAAACTACCTTATCTCAGTGTTCTTAATCTTCTCATTGGGACCTCCAGGCATTCCACATATTTGATGTATCCAAATGCTAGCCCACCTGATTGTATTTGTTTATTCAGCCCATGGCTGCTTGATTCAGGTGAGCTTGTTCAGGGCAACAGCAACATTTTGAAATGGCTGGGGGGGTCCCCAGGAATGGTTTGACAACCACTCTTCTACATGACATTTCAAAAAAAATGTGACCCTTTTTTTTTGGCTTGACAGTGCCACTTTTACAACCATTGGCCAAAGATCCTTAGATGCGTCTTTAATGTACACTGCCAGCTCTAGGACTATACATGAAATTGTCATAAATTCCTGTGTATTTGCTAATGTTTCCCAGATGATATTGTTGTTCTCTATTGCCTTCTCAATTATATTGAACGAAAAGGGCATTTTCTTTCTTGAGGCTTAAGAAAACATACTAGTAAAGTTTTGGTCTGATAAACCAGTGATCTGGTTGTAGGACTGTTCTATTCTGGACATTCAAACATTACATTAGATGTTACTTATCAATGTTAAAACCATAGAAATAGAATGGATAGAAAGGCCATTCCAATTCAAATTAATTTAGCAGAATGGTCAGAGTGTCAGCCATTTTTATGTGTACCATTCCATTTCAAAGATCTAGCGGCCTAATTTCGCATTCGTCTGATTTGCGTGTTGTCACCGTGACAACTAATAACAATCGCCATTTTCCATCCATCCATCCATCCATCCATCCATCTTCATCCGCTTATCCGAGATCGGGTCGCGGGGGCAGCAGCTCCAGCAGGGGACCCCAAACGTCCTTTTCCCGAGCAACATTAACCAGCTCCGACTGGGGGATCCCGAGGCGTTCCCAGGCCAGGTTGGAGATATAATCTCGCCACCTAGTCCTGGGTCTTCCCCGAGG
>JACXGM010007490.1:0-30843 GCA_016801145.1 Umbra pygmaea
TCCGCCCAGCTGGACGTGCCTGGAACACCTCCCTAGGGAGGCGCCCAGGGGGCATCCTTACCAGATGCCCAAACCACCTCAACTGGCTCCTTTCGACGCAAAGGAGCAGCGGCTCTACTCTGAGATCCTCACGGATGACTGAGCTTCTCACCCTATCTCTAAGGGAGACGCCCGCCACCCTCCTGAGGAAACCCATTTCCCGCCGCTTGTACCCTGGATCTCGTTCTTTCGGTCATGACCCATTGATTATACAACATGAATTATGTTAAATATTCCTTTTCTTTCAAACAAATTACTTTGCCTGGCTCCATTAATATTTATGTATTTTTATGTATTTTTTCCAGGGCACAAACAGTTACAAGACACCCACTAGCTGGCCGAACTGTTTTAAAATGCTTACCTACCTTTTTTAGTTGTATTTTTACAGTGCGGAATGCTGTCTTTTACAGTAGCTATGCCATAATGCCTATGTTATTCCTTTCATCATGTAGACGTTTTTTTTTCATGTAGAGGTTTGTAACTTTTTTGTTCGTGAGTTTAGTTTGAAAGCCACTTGTGTGTGTGTGGGGCGGGCAGATGGGGGAGGGGATTCGGCCCTTCACTTGGTTTCAGAAACTCAATGGGCCCTCAAGCTAAAATTATTGCCCACCCCTGCCACACATGAATGGGCTCAGGTTGCTTTACTGTTGGCATGACACAGGACTGACGGTAGCGCTCAACCTTATCTAAACAAGGTGTTTTCCGGATGGCCAAAACAATCGGAAAGGGGATTCGTCTGAGAAAATTACTTTACCCCAGTTCTCAGCAGTCCAATCCCTGTTTCTTGTGCAGACTATCAATCTGTCCCTGATGTTTTTCCTAGAGAAAAGTGGCTTCTTTGCTGCCCTTCTTGACTCCAGACCCTTCTCCAAAATCTTCGCCTCACTGCGTGTGAAGATTTTGCACCTGCCTGCTGCCATTCCTAAGTAAGCTCTGCACTGGTCGTGCCCCGATCCCACAGCTGAATCAACTTTAGAAGACAGTCCTGATGCTTTCTGGACTTTCTTGGGTGCTCTGACGCCTTCTTCTCAACAATTGAACCTCTCTCCTTGAAGTTCTTGATGATCCCATAAATGGCTGATTTAGGTCCAATCTTACTAGCAGCAATATCCTTGCCTGTGAATCCCGTTTTGTGCAAAGCAATGATGATGCCACATGTTTCCTTGCAGGTAACCATGGTTGACAGAAGAAGAACAATGATTTCACCCTCCAGTTTATCCATAAAGAACTGTGTACATTACCTTTACTCCAGCAATAGACTCCTACACCTAGTCACATTACAGTGACCAGCTAACAAAGCTGTGAAAACATTTTTTTTATATTTAAAAAGTCACTAAAAACAACGATTCCCTACACTATGCAGTGCTTTGTAACAAACAAAAGCACATCTTAAAATGCATAAATTATATTAAAGACTAACTAGGGTGTGCCAATTGAGACAAACTGTGAAAACACAGATCGTGACGTCCACATTGCTATTCTTGTTCAAATGGCAATATATGCACTGTGTAGGAAATCATTGCCATCTCACCTGCTTTAACAGATTTAATAAATATCATGAAATACTTGTTCTACAGAGTATAGAAGCTAGTGACTAATAAAGTAGCTCTGTTTTCACTCTACAAAATTGTATACAGTGTACCTTTAATCATATGCAAATGTGTCAAGCCCTGTTTCAGTGCAACAACTCAAAATGAATTCAGGAAAGTTGAACATCACAGGAAGATATTCTGCTTTTATCCAGTACTCATTTAAGTGTTGTTAGAGCACTGCTTGCTCACCTCAAGACCTCAGTTACCTGGAAATCTCTGCTGATGATGCTTATGTGGAATTATTTAAGTATTTATGGACTTAGAGTTTCAGACATTTTGGTGAACATGGACACTGTGATCCAAGCATCAAGCAAAAAGCTTGTTTTTCCATGGAGGGTTCAGAACAGAGAAGAGGCTGTGCTTTAAAGGGAGCTACTGTCCAGTAGAAAAAGGCCTGTGACCAAACAAAATAAATGGTTAGGGACATGGGGTTCTAAACGTTATCTCTGCCTCACTCTCACCCCTAGAGTGTCAGTGTTTGCATGCAGCCTGCGGGGACCCATCACACGTTCCATTATGTATCTGCTGACACCTTGAATACATAGGGTGTTCCCAAAATGCTGCTCTATTCCCTAATAGGGCTCCACATCCTAACCAGGGCCCCACAGACTCCTGTATAATGCAGTGCACTATACAGGGAGTAAAGTGCCATTTGGGACATGCTAGCTGCCAGCCGCAGACAAGCCTCTTTTAAAAAGCTGGGTCTTTGCTTTTCAAGGATACATCCACTTCCCCTCCCTCCTTCCTTTCTGGGCTGATCAGAGCAGCTCTGCAGCCCTGTCCCCCCCCACTCTTACAGCATCATTCCTTTAACGTCACAGTCAGGTCTCACCTCGTCTCCTAACTTGCTTGTTCCCAGTCTCACTCTGTTCTGTCCCTGTCTCCCCTTCTTTGTCCATCAATCCAGCATCGCTGGAGCCTGTGGCACTCACGCAGTGTGCACGTGGAGTGCTGGCTGTCTCCCTGTGGCATGGGGGCAAGCTAGGGCACGCTGCCAAGGGGGACTTTGGGACAGGGGACGTAGACACTGATGGCAGACCGCAGGGCGGCTGCACTAGAGGGTAAATGTTTGTGTGTGTGTACAACTAGCACTGATTGGGTCAGACTGGGACGCTAGGGAGTCTGTGTGTACCCCCCAGCCGTGGAGACGACCAACTGGAGTCCAAGGGACAATGACAGGACTGTCCTGCAGCAAGACAAGTTACAAATAGAAAGTGTTAGAGCCTAAAACTCAGAAACACTGCCACTGCGCACACACACAAACAAACGCACCCATCATATCCTGACACACACAAACAAACGCACTCTTCATATCCTCACACAGAGTTTGAAATAGGAACACAGAGCAACCTGCCTATTCAAACACTGGTTGACCACACTGTGAGTGGGAAATGTGCTCACTGTTAACCATCTCTGTATCTCTCCCTCTCTCTCACACACACCATCCATGTCAACGGTCAGGTTGGAGATAATGAGAAAAATATGTTCACGTTAGCCACTCATAAAGGGTGGACAGACATACCTGGGTCTTTTACTAGTCCTTTAGGAGTAGTCAGGGACAGATGGTTTGCATTCGTCACCCAATTCCTTCACATTAGGTCTTAACTCTTTGTTTGAGCTACAGAACCACAACCCTCATTTCATTGACTTGATTTGACCTACATTACAGGCAAACATTGAGCTTTCCTTTATCCACAAATTGATTTTATTTAACTTGAAATACAACAACCCCCCCCTGAAAAAAACGATTTGGAGTCCTGAGAATGCTCTACAGCCTATCAGTAACATTTAAACCATAATGCATATTCTAAACCTAAACCTAGCTCTGTAATGAAAATCTACGAAGCAGTGAACAGATCAACATGTGATTTGTTATTAGATGGACATAATTGCGAAATAAAGCATAATGACAGTATTCAAAGTGACAATGAGTTTTTTATTTAAAAAAGTATATTAAACAATCTTACTGTATTCCATGAACTAATGCTGGCACCTTCTACTTTTTACTTTATATTTGACTTTGCTGAGAGCTAGCCTACAGGAGTAGGCTAAACCCTGCAACACAGAACATTCCCCTAATGTTCCCTTATGGTTCCCATTTGGTTATTTTTTGGGAACCAAACAAGAACGTTCTAGGAACGTTCCCTGTATGTTATTTTTAGGTTTAATTTTATAACCTAAGGAGAACATTCTGGGAATGTTCCCTGTAGGTTATTTTTAGGTTCTATTGTTCGAGTAGGTTCCCAGAACGTTCCCCTAACCTTAAGGGAACGTTCTATTTACGTTAAGAAAACTTTCCTGGGTCACCAATAGGGAAACTTAAGGGAACGTTCTGGGAACCAAAAACTAACGTTCCCATAACGTTCCCAGAACATAAAATTGTTAGCTGGGAATGTACTGCCAGTAGATTGCGTTGTTATGCCTGCTACCTCTCTAAGTACTGGCTATGGCTCTTTTGAACAGCATCTTTTAAATGATAATAATTTTAAATGAAGACAAATAAGTTTGACAGTCAACAATTCAGACAAATAATGTGCTCACCCCAACAAAGGGTTACAGTGTATTAAACCATCAAACGTTGGGGTGTGTTCTATTCCGTTTATGCTTGTGTGACATTAATCCACGCATGCTCAGAACTAATTTAATCTGGGCTATCAATTTGGCTTGATCGCATGGGCTGCTACTGTTGCTTCCAATGCGTCTTGCGCGCAAAAAAGTGGTTATGTATAGGGTGTACAACATGGGAAAATGACACCGGCGCATATTTAAAGTCTATTATACGTGCACGACCACACATATTTGGGAATGTTTAGGGGTTTGGCCAGACTGTGATGAGCGTAATCGTCAGTGGATGGGCAGGGCCGTGTTATATCAACAGGGAGAAGGATGTGGTGCTGTGATTATTCTCCAAATAATTCCTAGTTCTGTTCAATGCTATCCTATAGCCTTGCCAGGTTCAAAGGAATTATATCTTAATTTCGTCATCATTATACTTACAAATAAAACTTTCTTTGTTGTTATGACGATATAGGGTACCAGAATTGGACACCAATTTGGGTGTAAAGCGGGAAGATTGTATAACGGTCTTACTTTACCGGTTTATTATAGGGTGTCGCCCTGTTAGTGTAAACACAATATACATACACATGCATATGCACTTATGAGTAATTAACCAATTGACGCATAGCGAGAATTTAGTTAAACACTGAATTCATGTTAACATTTATTGTGGATTAGTTAGCCATCTTTAAACAAAAATAATCTAGAGTAGGCCTATAGCAAAGTATTTAAGTAATCTTACACCATCATACACTAAAACGCAGTCGTAATACAAATGTTTAAAACGCAGTCGCAAAAAATGTCAGGAAGACGGGTGAGGCGAGGAAATAAAGCCTGGAGTATCACTGCAGTGCAGCAGAACTGTCAGTCAAGACACCGGGAATCGAAAGAGGTAGCCTATTTACAGCCGACGGGAGGAGCAAAGCGTTACACTGCAACCAGATCTTACCATAGAAAACACAGTCTGTCAATTCCACAACCATTCCCGTACAAAGTCCAGCCATCACCCATAATGCTGGTAGCCTATATTTTATGGAAGCATTAAAGCACATGCTTGCCGGCATACATTCATCTTATCCATTCTGGCAGTCATGTCATTTTAGCCATCCAAGAAAAGAGTCTGGCGCAGCCTCCCGTTGCAGGTGTCTGGTGCAGCCCGGATGTTTGGGATGAGATTGAGTCCCATTAGCCTACCTGCTCAGAAATAACCTTACGCAAGCTAACATCACTGTCTCCCTCAAACACAGATGTATGAAATGTCGCCTAAACACTAAGAGAAATGTTCAGGTTTTAAAAAAGGATTCAACCGGGTGCCTCTGTTGTCTATATCTGCCTATCAGCATCGAATAGCGTAGCGCCTCAGCCAATGTGCGAGCTTTGTGGACCACCGCCCCGGCCCCTGAATCTGAATGCATCCGCTATGGCTCATTATAAATAGAATAAGTGTCTGTCTGCAACCCTTAGTCGCGCAGAAACGCTCAGGGTTGCAGCAGAAACACCCCCGTCTTTTTCTTTTCATAGTTATAAGCGCATCATATCCCATTTCCATTCTTTCCGAGGTCCAAGTTCTTTTTGAGGCCAGTTGCATGCATTATTCGTCTCCAAAAATGGTTTGCGAGACAAAAATTGTTGCGGATGAACATGATGCCATACAAGGGACCAAAAAAGATTCTATTATCGTTTCCTCCACGCAAATGTGGACTTCTTCCGCACCAGCATCGAATCCTCTCGAGGAAAATTATGTGAAAAAAGATAAGGTTTTTATCCGCGAGTTTGAGCGCAGGGACCATGTGGAAGTGCGCCGCATATTTTACGAGGGGATCATGGAGAGAATACCCAACACGGCATTTAGAGGCATATTACAGCAAACTCAAACTCAATTTATATATATTCTTCTGACACGTAAGTGACACTATTCCCCGTATACAACGATGTAACTTAGTTAAATTCGTTTAAAGTTGCCAAAACGCTTTGAAAATCGATTTTATTTCATTTTACCCATACAGGCTACTTGCAAATTATTGTAAAATACATTATTGATGAATAGCCCATCCATAACCTACTAACACATGAAAGAGAAATCATTAATCTCAAGTTAGCCTATATAAGTACGTTAAAATGCAGTTGAAGGAAAGTAAATATGTTTAAACATCGACATGTGTCAATGGATAATTTGTTGCCCCTTTCTTCCTCGACACTGGCATGTACAGTAGCTCATGTGCTACAGCACCGCATTAAACTGCAACACAAAGGCATGGCTAGAACGCATGGTGCATGTATGTAGCTGCCGGTAGGCCTGTTGTGTATTGGGCGCTACGATGCCGGTTGGTTTGGACGCATGAATGAATGAATAGAATGTCAGGATTGGCTCACAGTATGCGCGTGCGTGCAACTATCGCACCCCCGCACCACTTTCCTCCATCATCATCGTAGACCACGCACACACATGCACACAGCACACACACACTATGCGTGCACGCGACGCGCTTATGCAGCTGCATCAACACCACCTGCACCCACACCAACCCGTTTGCATGTTGACATTATTTGTAATTCTAATAGACGTTATTATTTGATCGTTTTCCACATGGAACTCCTTTCTGATCCATGTGGTCAGATGGGTTAAGCATGGTCTATATTGCATGTGAATGATTCTCATTACGCACCAAATGACGAATAACTCTCAACTGTTGTATATTGTAACATCATCACGATTGTCATTTAAATGTAGCTTAAACCATCTGAAACAAGACGTATGTACACCTCATGCGTTAATCTGTAGCCTACCATGGTAAGTGGCCATAAATACCAACAAAGTCTTCTCCTCACAAGCTTTTCTCAGTGTTAAAGTTTTTTCTGTCTGAAAATTCGAGTATAATATGAATATGGCGCTATAATTTAAAACCACGTCACTATCGTGTCAATGTTGACAGTCAGCATGCCATGTGCAATGTAGATGACAGCATAATTACATGCAATGCTCCTTCAGTCTCTTTTGGGTTTCGCTCTAGAGCCACCGTGTGGCAGGACCAGAGAAATATGTTAGAAAATATGACAAATAGGCCTGTGTTGTCATGTTAGTGCCTGGCTTGGATTAAAATAGGTGCCAGCAACCGACTATATTTAGATGACTTTTTTATATTTATCAATAGGCCTACTCTTATTATTTAGACCTCTACATTATTCATGAGCAACATGCTGCAAGAACATGGACGGAAGCAGTAGAACGTGGTACCAGCACTGATCAGTTCAGCAAGTCATTTTCCAATAGCCTAGACACAAACCTATACCTTTGAACCTATTATAGCATTCATATTGTAGCTACTACCTGCTGGTATGGCCTGATCTTTCTTAAAATGTCACTGTTTGTTTAAATGTGTGTGAGTTCTTTCCGCCAAAATCCAACATTTGATTCTCTTTTCTGACAGGTATCGTTTATTTTTCTTCCTTATCTCCATAGTAATGTGCTTTGTTGTGACCAAATCCGTCGCATTGACCTGCTGTGTGCCGTTCATTCTTATGGGCGCGCGCTACTACTACAGCAACAAAGTTATCCACAACTATCTGGATTGCGCACTTCACACAGACATGGCCGATATAGAAGAGTTTTACATGAAGCCCACAGGTAAGAGCATTAAGTGGACACATACAGAACCTATACCGTGTTTATTGAACTTTAAACACACTTTAATTGTGGTCACTTGAACACAACGTCTTTTCAAAATTTGATTACTGCTTTCAACCTAGCCCCTATATATTGGAGAGTTGCCATGCCCTAGGGCTGTAGTTTGATATATACTATAGCTTTTTTGCCTGAATAATATTAAGATGTTGCATTAAGTCAATTATGGGATGTCTTCTTCTTTTTATTGACATGACAGTAGGAACTAGAGTCTAGTGAGACAGGTGTGTAGATGGGAAACCATAGAAATGGAATGATTAGAAATGCCAATCCAATTCAAATCAATGTAGCAGAAGGGTCAGAGCGGCAGCCATTTTACAATAGGAAGGGCACTGACAGTGGGGGACATGCAAGCCTCAGAGTCAGGAGCTTAGACCGTTACAGCAAACTCTGGTAAAAATCGTGGGATTTAAAAAAAGACAGAAGTATTAAGTAAAATTTATTTATTGAGCACTTTTTACAGATAAAAACTCACACGGTGCTTTACATAAAACATACAATAAATACATATTAAGCAAAGTAAAAACATCACAAATTAAAAAATTGAGATTGAAGAGCACATTCAAAGGCCTGTTTGAAAGAGTTTGTTTTTTAAAAGAGTCCACAGAGACAGTAAACCATAATGGAGGAGGCAGATCGTTCCAGAGACTCAGTGCTATATATTCAAATGAGCGGTCCCCATGAGTCTTAAGCCGGGTGTGAGGGACCGTCAATAGATTAAGCATATTAGACCTTAGAGGGTGTGCTGATGAATGGGGTTACAATAGGTCAGCCACATATTCAGGTGACTGGCCATGCAGTGATCTCTATGTGAGAGTGAGAATCTTGATCTGAATCCTATATTTGATAGGTAGCCAGTGGAGAGACTGTACTACAGGGGTGATGTAAGACTGTCTAGATGACCTAATACGTAGCCTTGCAGCAGCGTTTTGGATTGATTGAAGGCAATTGAGGGCAGACTTACTGAGTGCAGAGAATAGTGAGTTACAGTAGTCAATACGGGACGAGATGAATGCATGTATGAGCATCTCAAGTTCAGCAGTAGAAACTACAGATCTCAGTTTACAGATGTTTCTTAGATGGAAAAACTATTTCTGGTTAGCTGCTTTACATGAGTATCAAACAAAGTTGATTTATTAAACCTCACCCCTAAGTTGCACAGGTTAGACTGGACAGCAGATGAAAGAGTATCATACATTCCATGATTTCGGGGATGACTTTCTGGGGCAACAATGAGAACCTCTGTCTTATCAGTATTAAGCTGTAATTAGTACAGTGCTAGCCAGTCCTAAATAGCACTGAGACAGTCCAACCCTAGATAGCCTGGAGGCCTCACTAGGTTTAAAGGAAAAATGAAGCTGGATGTCATATGTATATAAGTGGTAGGCAATATTGTATCAGTTTATGATCTGTCCCAGGGGCAGCAAATATAAAGAGAAACCCAGGGGCCCTAGAACTGAGCCCTGTGGGACACAGCAGAATAGTGGAGCGGAGTCTGACACATAGTCTCCTATAGAGACGGTATAACTGCAGTCGGCAAGGTAGGATGAAATCCAATTTAGAGCTGTACTTGATTTACCCACCCAATGACGTAACATTTTGATCAGAATGTGATGGGCTACTGTGTCTAACGCCGAACTAAGTTCAAGAAGCACCAACACCGAACAATCACCTATATAAAGTACATTAAAATATCATTAGAAACCCTCAGAACAGCAGGTTCCCGTGGAGTGCGTTTTCCGAAAACCCCGATTGAAATTTATCATGTTATGTCTTTCCAACACAGCAGTTGGTTAGCCACAACCTTCTCTAAAATTTTTGAACAAAATCTGAGCTTGGATATAGGTCTGTATTTGTTGGGCAAACTATATTATGCTTAAAGTAGGAGGACACATTTCCAGTCAAAAATGAGGTGTTTACATTTCCTGACACAGCAGGGCCAATAGTAGGAAAAACACAGCCCTGAGTAAAAACACAGCCCTGAGTAAAAACACAGCCCTGAGTAAAAATGAGCTTACTATGTCAACGACATCTCTCCAAATCACATGGGAAGTTACAGTGATAGTGACAGCAAGTGTTCTAAAATGACACCCTATTCCCTGTCTACCTGGTGAAAAGTAGTGCACTCTATATTGGATTAGGATGCAATTTGGGATGACAGGTGTGTTAAACCTAAGTCAGTCTGTGTGTCATTGTTCAGGGTCGCCTCGCTGCGCTCCATTTAGTTAGAGCGAGATGAGACAGCCACACTACCAGGCCTGTTAAATGTGAAAAGGAAACTGCTCATCCACTTTCCTCAATAGTCTGTCCACTCGGTGTCAGCCAAGGCTCATTTGAGAAATCGTTAATTGTGAAAAATCTCTGTCTTCTAAAGCAAATCTGAAACCTCTCCCATATCTGCTCCGATAACAAATGAGTCATTCCTTGTTTGAAATCTAAACTCCAGGCTACAATCAAAACAAATGTATTTTTTCATCACTCTCTTTCTCACACTGATACCTCCCACCCCCACATCTACATCCACCTCACGTTTCAGGGTACGTCATCCCCTATCTCTCCATCTAAGAGCAGGTGCTCGTTAAGCCCGTTATTGATTTCTCCCCTCCGTCTCTAACTTACCTCATTTATTCAGTTCATTTCTAATCACACACAATGTTGACATGCATTCATACTGCCAGGATGTAGTTCGACCTAATGGTCAGGGACCCCTGCCCTGGAACACTGGCAAACCATACAGGTGGGCCCTCGGGAAACAGAGAAAAGGAGGATGAATGGATGGGTGGGCTAAACACCTGGGAGATGGGCAGCAACACAGTCATAGGCTCTAGGCTGATCTATGTTTGTGGCATTAAGGTATATTAATGGACTTAAACCATGCAGCCGTGTTTTTATTACCCCTAACACCCACCTTCATGAGATAGGGCTTTCTGTGTCAGTACTCAATGAGTCATACAGAGCAGTGTGAGGGGGCCAGTTTCTGAGTGGGACAGTTTCTGAGTGGGCCAGTTTGTGAGGGGGCAAGTTTCTGAGGGGGTTATCACAAATGAGAAACAATGAGCAGTAACTCTTTCATGTCTTCTGGTCTCAGATGAGCAGGGCCAGTTCGTAAAGTACGGTACGTGTGTACATAGTCAGTACAGACACACAGTTGCCCTCAGATCAGCTTGTAGGTGTGTTTGTGTTTGGGAAACATCAGCATGAATATTTGGAGCACTGGGATTGTGGTGATCAAGCAAAATGTGATCTCCCTTTCAAAAAGTCTATTAATGTACTGTATCCCCAATTTACATTGCTGACTCCTGAAATTGATTTGTTATAAGACTGTTTAAAAAACATGTGATTCCCTGATACACTATGATGTCATTCTGCTGAGGATGAGCTGAGCAACATGCAGGCTTATACCTATTTCTATCATATATAGATCTTAAACCTATTTCTATCATATATAGATCTTATACCTATTTCTATCATATATAGATCTTTTACCTATTTCTATCATATATTGATCTTTTACCTATTTCTATCATATATAGGTCTTTTACCTATGTCTATTATGTTTTAAATATGTAAAGTTTATATTTAATAGAAATCTGTACACACTGGATGAAACAAGAACAAATACATTCATGGACCAGCATTAGTTCCTCAGAAAATTCCTCAGGTCACAATAAAGGAGGCTGTTATTAATTGTTATTAATCAACTTATAGCTACATACAGTAACTAAGCTGAAATCTGTAGCAAGCACGCACACTAAAGAAAGATGATTAATAGGCTGTTATAGAACACACAGCGAGGCACAAGGCAAAAACTAGAATTATAACCCCCTGGGCAACTTCAGCATCAAAAAGCTTGGTCCGAATTGGCACTCCTAACCAGGGTCCATGGTTCTCAGAATCCATATGTCTTTGGTTAAAGGAAGTGCACTGGAGGGAATAGTATGCCATTTGGAGTTTTGCAGTACTCTCTGCTGCACAGTTATGTTGTCTGCTTCAGTAGATAGACCAAGGTGACTCCACATTCAATCATCGGGGCAACTTTACCAGTGGCGTGATGTTGGCTGTTGGAGTCATGTATCTCAAATGTCTGAACCATGTCTAGGCAGATCAGCCTAGCATACTGTAGGTAGGTTTGTAGGAAGACGTTTATTTTGGGGTCTAGCCTTGCTGTTCCTCTGCCCCTATTCACTTCCCATATAACGAAGCTGGTGTGATGTCAAGGTATGTTAGTGGATGCAGATACACCACTACCATTACTTCCTGGTCCCGTCAGTTTAGCAGAAAAACAAAGAGCAGTAGGAAGAGGGAAAAGAGCTGAAGGTGAGCTTGAAAGTGGTATCATTGCACAGGGGAGAGTTTGCTTTACAGCTAGGCTTTTTTTATTGCACATGCACCTGTGTGTGTGGTGCGATAGGGGTTTTCATGTATCGTACAGACAAAGGGGTCTCCCCTGGGAACGCTCACCAGCTCATCAGCTGTGATAACCACTTACGCTAGGCAGTGCAGCCCCATACTCTCTCTCTCTCTCTCTGGTTGAGGATGAAAGAGTCGCCACTGGGCTGTTCGTCTAACAGAAGAAAGCAAGAGCCAGAGAGACAGAGAGAAGAAAGACTGAGCGTGAAGGAAAAAGGATGTTTGATCTTAGCTTCAGCACACACTTTATGTTCCAGGCGAGAGGACACTAGAAAGATGTAATCACTGATTTCATTCCCTACTAACATCAAGTTTCTTTTTTTGCATTCAATGTATAATGATGTATTTCAAAAACATGTCAGTAGCACAGAATCACTCCCACATCTTACCAAGCACAAATCCTTGGACCAAAGACTTGGGCAGAATGTGATCTTAACAATATTAGTGTCTCAACGGTTACTACCAAATCACCTGGTCCGATGATTTTGACTGAGTTAGCAAGACTTTTTATCCCAGCACAACATTATTCCAAAGATTAACAGACAAAAATAAGAATAACATCTAATTGCAGCCTATAAAACCGAGAGAGCAGTGCATGCCCCTCCTTAAAGCACCTGTTACACACCAGGAAAATAATGTTCATTCAGAACAACGTCTTAGACAGTGTGAGGCCACTTTTGCACAAGGTGAGACTGTTTTTGGAGGAGTTTAGCAATTTCAATGGCAGGATTATGTGACCATAGTCAACCAATAACAGTCATCAACCCAGAGGTATATAACCATAATCCCTGAGTATATATAGGCAGTGGATAGTGATTTAAATTGCTGAAGCTTGTTGGGTTGGGAGGCTTATGCAAGTATTTCCACAAAGAAGCACATACCCCCTTTTCATGTTCCAGGCAGGGCCGTTATATGTGATTCATGTTTGTGCCCAAGATGTTATGGAGCGGTGCATCAAGTCATGATTATGCTTTTTTTTGCCCATTTTCTCCCCTCCCAATTGTTCTTGTCCATATTTTTACCCCCCCCTCGATAGATCCAACCACATGTCGCCGAACCGGCCGATTCTTTTCGCACTGCTCATCCAATACGTAAGCCTTTAGTCAGATCATGTATGGGATGATTATGCTCACCAACTATACCCCACGATTGAATTCACAGTTGCCCGATCTGAACACAAGTAGTCGCTGAAGAGCAACGTGGCAAGGAATATAATCCAACTTATCTATCCCAAATCCGGGCAGCGCTATGTCATTTGCATTATCTCGTGTTGGAGGCTCTGTGAAAGTCAGAGAAGCCGTAGTCAGGCTCGAACCGCCGACTAGATTATGCATTTCTGATGTGTTTACATAACGTGCTTTTTTACCTAATGCGTGCATGTAAGGATGTGAACGTTTGCGTGCCACTGGCTTCATTTGACATGCAGAGAAACTGCTGACTCGTTTTCTATAGGTGACAAGCAAATCCATACTCCCAGCATGCACTCTGTTCCCTGGGGAGGGGTCATCGCATGTGTTTCTGTATGTGTGGGGGTGTGTTGTTACTAGGAGAAGTAAGGAGGCCTCACACTGTAGGTATCACAAATCACATCACACACACTTAACATGCTTAAGGGATGATCTGTAATGAGAATGAACACACTGAATACACACAATCTGTTCATGAGCTTCTGTTTAATCCTAATGACACACACACACAGCCAGGTCATGTCCTGTCTCGACTCAAATGCTTATTAACCTAATTACACATACAGGTTTCAACTGGAAGGATCATAACGTCCCACCATATTTAATATGTGCTCCTACTCACTAATGCACACAAATGGCATATCATTTTCCTATACAAGTTCAAAGAAGACAAGTGTGTCACATTAAATCCTGAGTAAACATAATTAGAAATTAAGCAGAGCTCTCGTGGTAGCTTTGCCGTTTGATGCCGTGGGATTATGTTTGCATGCTCTCTGTCAGTACAACCCTGGCCCTGTTGAGGTCTCAGCCTGGGTTAACCCTCCTGATGGAGCCCTCTCCTAGATCACTTACCTCTCTCTCTTCTCAATATAACATTGTTGTTCTTATCTGAGGCTTTACTAAAGATTAGAGATTGGTTGATCTGGCTGTGGTCAAAAGCAGTGCGCTAAGGTGCCATTTTGGACACAACAGAAATGGCCAATACTCTATATGCCAGACACAGCTTAGTGGACTTATACTGATATATTTACATGTAATAATTTATTAATGAAAACAATTCCACCTTAGATCTACGTATAGTAACAGCAGGACTGACAGCGAGATGCAAACATGCACGCACGCACGCACACACGCACGCACGCACTCACACACACACACACACACACACACACACACACTTTATTTATCCAGGGAAGACAAACTGAGACCAAAGTCTTACAGTTGTGCACTGTGATACAACAAGATAAAATCAGAAGCAAATAACCAAAACAGATCTATAAAATCGATGGAATTTACATAAAAAAACGACGCACACACACACACACACACACTAAGCCTTGTCCTGTCCCTGCTCAGACAGATGGTAGGAGGGTTTCATCTCCAGAGGCGTGGCCTCAGTAACCCTCTTGCAGTTGACTGGAGTTGTTTTATTCAATCAAACGTAACTCTTGTGAATCCCTATGGGGCCTTAAGCCCCTTATAACAGACACCGGACCTAATTAGCATCATTTCACTACTTGCCCCATCACATGATATGGAATGTGTGTGTGTGGTAAGGGTGTGTATGTGAGAGACAGTGTTTGAGTGTGCATATGTGAGAATCCAATTGTGTGTGTGGGTGAGTGTCAGTCACATGACAGAATGACAAACAGGTTTTAAATTCACCGGTCGGGTAGTCAGGACCATTCTCTGTCTGATGGGATTTGATTACAAACACACTCTGCTGTACCGGACCACAATGACATGTCACAAATACTGCTGACATATTGTAATGCTATTTTTAGCATTTTTGAGGGGTAAATCCAAATAATAGATTTTGTCTAAATGAAAGGGGTAAAATTGTTTTTTTCACCATGTATTGTAGTTCTTGGAGGGTTTGCAAATCTGATACATTTTGGGAGACAAGCCTTTTTAAATAATTACACAGTAAGCCGGTCTTTCTCCCTTACAATGACTTGCATCATCTGTACATAACCAACATGACAATGAATCCCCAGACGCTCTAGATACTGTTGCTATGAAACTGACTGACAGCTGACATTAATTCCAATAAGACAGCCTCATAGAGTCATTGACACAACTCCTACCTGACATGCTGACGAAAGTGAGGCGCTGCACAGCAAAACATATCAATGGTAATGGCCTCACCAGGCGCCACCACTGTGTGTCAGCAGAATGTTGTGTTCATCAATTATCATAATGTATGCCATTCATCAGACGTGTTGATCACAATACACGGGTGAATGAATAAAAACATTTACATTACATTTTAGTCATTTAGCAGACACTATTATGCAGAGCGACTACACATTCTACACAAGAGGACCGCTCACCCTACTGGAACCTCCTGATCAAATAGAAACAACTCTAAGCTGAAAAGCGCTGTTAAAAAGCGCTGTTAAAAAGCGCTGTTATTCTTAGTTTGTAAAACGTGTTGGAACATGTTTCATCTTTGAGTAATATTTTGTCCACACGTTATGCTTGAATAAATTGGGGGGGATGGAACTCTGAAATCGCAATTATTCTTAGTTGGTAAAACGTGTTGAAACATGTTTCATCTTCGAGTAATATTTTCATATTCATTGAGTGAAAAGCAAAATGAGTCATTTTTACTTTATTGCCCCAACATATTGAGGGCACTTTGAGTAGCAGCTTAGACTGGCAGTCTATCCTAGGCCATGTTTGCTATCCTGACTGAATCACGTGGTCCTGTAAATTAACAGAAGTCACTGAAACGTAACCTCTAATTGCTCTGTAATGTGAACTAACACCAGCCTGTAATTAGTGCGATGTCTCGATGCACATGAGCAGCGGTGCCGGATCACGGTAACAATGTGCCATTTCAAGGGCCCCGGTGGCCGCCTTGTATAAGAGCTCATTCAATAACCATTGATTTAACAACAGAAAAGACTGCAGATTGTGGTTCTAATATGTTGTTCTGGCTTTATTTTGGGGATGGGTGGATTTCCATTGCCTCTTTCATCCACTCTGAGGTCTGTGGTAAATAACATGGTCATGTTAGCTGGCCGTATAGAGAAGGGTTTAAGACAGCTGTGTCTTAGTCTCTCATCTTATTGTGACCAAAAGTGACCAAAAGTCAAATAAATACAGCAGTCATAGGTCCTAAAAAATGCTGCCATCTTGTTTCGCTTCTCACCATTTATATCAGGGCTAAGGGCCACATGTTGGGACAATGTCAGGGTTGTGTTGGTTGTGTCAGATTTGTGTTACAGTACGTTGAGGTGTATTATTGTACTCCATATGTCCGATTATAAGTGTGAGTGTAATGGGGCTTTCTGCTCCTCCAGGCTCGTGTTTCTGGGTGGCAGTCCTGGAGGGTCAGGTGGTTGGGATCGTGGCGGCGCAGGGTCGTGAGGACGACAACACGGTGGAGCTGCGGCGCATGTCGGTGGATTCGCGCTTCCGAGGCAAGGGCATCGCCAAGGTGCTGGGACGTCGCGTGCTGGAGTTTGCCGTGGTCAACAACTACGCCGCTGTCATCCTGGGGACCACTGCCGTCAAACTGGCCGCCCACAAGCTGTACGAGTCACTGGGCTTCCGGCGGACCGGCGAGAGCGAGGACTACAGGCTGCCTGGCATGAGCCGCTCGCTGGTCGAGAGGCTCTTCTTCCAGATCCGTTACCAGCGTTACCGCCTGCAGCTCCGCGAGGAGTGAGGGATGGAGAGAAGGAGAGTGGGAGAGAGGGAGAGAGTGGGGAGCAATGAGAACTCCTCCTCGCAGCTGAGCCCCTCGCCTTATCAGCCCTGACCAAGTCCTCGATAAACCTTTATTTATTTTGTATCATTACTTACTCCTTCTTACTACTTTCCACTACTATTTCTATTCATTCTTCTTAAGTCACTAACGTTTTGTGGGTTTTGTATTATTCTTTGACATTTTGGATTTAGTGTTTTACCCCCTTTGAGTATAATTATTTTTTTGCGCCTATTTCCCTCCCGCCGTTTGAAATGATCTCACCTAACATACATCATATAGTCCCATGTCTATTCCAATGACATCCCAAACTCCCCAAATCCCGTTGCTTTTGATACCATGTGATTGTAATCAATTTTACTTTCACAATTTGAAACCTTTTCCCCCACCCCTCACTATTCTTTTTTAGAAGCCCCTACCATCTTCTCTCCACTTCCATCAGAATACCCATTCGAGGCTTGATGGTGAGAACATTCAGAAAGAAACACTGTATATAATGTAGAACAGACATTGTTCTTTGTGATGAAAACCATGTGTTTATATCATCTCTATATGTTCTGTTTCTATCTGAATAGTTCCTCAAACACACCCGGGCCCCCTATTCATTGTCACAACAATGTCTGTGTCCATAAGTACTAGACAATAAGACCAAGACGTCTGGCATTTCTCCAGCCACTTCAACACAGCCCAGGCCAACGCAGGGACACGAGGAATGTGTACTGTGGATCCAGGATAGGCAGGAAATCAAAGTACAACTAATTCAACATATAGTGCACTTCTTTAATAAACAAAGCCTTTCGGGCTCTGGGCAAAAGGTTTACACAGTCTGGGGAATAGGGAAGAATTTGGGATGCAACCACATTGCACCCCTTGATTCATAAACCCATCCCCCGTATTCTAACCTTGCCCTCCCATTATTTCCTTCATCTTTATTCATGTTGTTTTGCCCTCAACACTCAGAATGGATTCTATTGTAATTCCATGACTCCATTTCACCTGCATGGGAACTATGTTGAGGGTCCCAGATTGGTTGAGGAGATGAGAAGTTAGTTCAGGCCAGTGGTACCCATGCAAGGTGATTACAGTTAGTGAACAAATTACTCATTTAAATTCATTTAAAATAATTAGTATATTATTAAGTCAGCATTAAGTAATATTTATCAATTGTTTACTAATTGAATCAAGATAAATTATACAACGTTGAATATGTTTTTAAATTTTATTGAGAAAATTCTTACAGTGACAGCATTTGGACAAAGTTCTACTTTGCTCTATGCAAGTTCTATAGATACTACTATATAGTCCATAGTTATCGCACTATAATATTCGATCCAGGTCATGGGAGAACAAAACTTGGTCTAATAAGTTACTACAAACATATGCAGTCTTACATTACATGTAGCTAACGTAACTAAATCTTACTGAGCACCATTTTAATTTGAAGATAAACTTTAAACTACAACTACATTAATGTCCGCCTGTGTATGTTAGCATGTAAACAGTTGGAATACGATATCCAATATATTTAGGTATATCTATCTCCTAATGTGTTCATGTGTATACAGTTGGAATACAATATCCAATATATTTAGGTATATCTATCTCCTTCTGTGTTTCATGTGTATACATTTGGAATACGATATCCAATATATTTAGGTATATCTATCTCCTAATGTGTTCATGTGTATACAGTTGGAATACTACATCCAGTATGTAACTGACACACTCAGAAGTCACCTACATCCTAACCTCCCCAGTCATAACAGTAACCACTCTGTCCATCACATCCTCCTACCTTCCATGGGGACAACCAGCAGAGGGACAGAGAGCAGTACAGCCTCTATGACCCCCACAGTTTATGTTGTACAAATGAAAAATTATGATAAATAAATATAAAAAATCATGAAAAATCTGCTAGATTACAAAGTAGAGGCAAAAAGATGTCACAAATGGCGCTGATCCTACTTGCCTTGTTCTCCCCCTTCCGACCTCTGACCCCCATTCATAAATCTGACTGCAACCCTGGGCCAGACCCCCCCACCCCCTGTCTGCATGTGCCAAAGTCTTGATATGCGGCGTTTATTCCATGAGCTTGTAACAGCCCCCTCCTAGGCTCCCTAATGTGATGTCATTAAAGCAGTGTCGCAGCTCCCTGCAACTTCAGAAGATAATACATGGGGTGTGTGGGTGTCGAGTGTGTATGTGTGTCGAGTGTGTGTGTGTCGAGTGTGTGTGTGTCGAGTGTGTGTGTGTCGAGTGTGTGTGTGTGTCGGGTGTGTGTGTCAAGTGTTTGTGTGTCAGGTGTGTGTGTCGAGTGTGTGTGTGTTGGGTGTGTGTGTGTTGGATGTGTGTGTGTCAGGTGTGTGTGTGTCGAGTGTGTGTGTGTTGAGTTTGTGTGTGTCGAGTGTGTGCGTGTGGAGTGTGTGTGTGTCGGGTGTGTGTGTAGACTGTGTGTGTGTTGAGTGTTTGTGCGTCGGGTGTCTGTTGAGTGTTTGTGTGTTGAGTTTGTGAGTGTGTGTTGAGTGTTTGTGTGTCGGGTGTGTGTGTGTAGTGTGTGTGTTGAGTGTGTGTGTGTGTTGAGTGTTTGTGCGTCGGGTGTGTGTTGAGTGTTTGTGTGTTGAGTTTGTGTGTCGTGTGTGTGTGTTGGAGGTTTGTGTGTTGAGTGTGTGTGTGTGTTGAGTGTGTGTGCGTCGGGTGTGTGTTGAGTGTTTGTGTGTTGAGTGTGTGTGTTGAGTGTGTGTCTGTCGGGTGTGTGTGTTGAGTTGGTTGGAGCTAGGGTAGGGGGTGGAAGACGTGGTGCATTATTTCCACTTACCACAGCACAGCGCAGCACTGCCTCGATGACATCAAGCCTGCCAACCGTAGAATGCAAAAGCAATGCAAATGTGGCATGCCTCTGTATCTGGTGTGTACGTATATACGTACGGTGCCTGCCCTGGATAAATGATTGAAAAACTTAAATGGAAAAAAAATGAAAATAATATTTAAGATTTGCTTTTTTTAGCTGAACATATAAACAAAAATGTGTGTTTCTTTGTTAGAGAAAAACAATAGTTTTCTGCATGAAATATATCTGAATGAAAATGACCTGGAGGATATATTCTATGACTTGGCAAGTTTTCAATTGTATCAAGCGAGGAGGGATATCACGCACAGTGAGAAGCATATGGAGATGCAATGCCATATGTTGTCTGTGTCATTTGGATCAATGTCAAATATAGCAGTGAGTGTGTGAGAATATGTTGATGTTGGGTTATAATGAAACAGTCTGCTGAAATATCTGAAGAATTCTCACTGTTTTGATACCCCCCCTTTTCAAATTATCTCTGATTTGAGGGCATGGAAAAATGAACCAGCTAGAATAATTTCATTTGTTTTTTAAATTGTATGTGACTCAAATGGCACCATATTGATCAGGCCTATATGGGCATATTCTCATGATCTAAAAAATGACAAACTTCCATCTGAAAGATTCACAGCAAGCCTAATTAAAGAATGTTGACACGCTTTCAGGCAGAAGTAAAATGTTTAGGCTGCAAGAGTGCACTTGCTAGAAGTGTACACTACAAGTTGACACTATATAGTGTTCGAACTGAGCTCAACAGCTGATGTGGAGTATAAAAATAACGAGCCATTACTGCTGCTGTCAGCATCTCAAATATAAGCTCAGCATTGTGGGAGATGAAAAGCCCAGACTTCTATTTGTGTTCTGGGTGAAAAAAGTTATCATACTGGGCCCAGCATAGACCGTATATACTGTAACAGTTACATAACAATGTCCAAATAGCCCACAAAAAATCTATATGGCTTATGGTAGCTTTTCATTTTCTGTTTATAAGTTGAGGATCAAACAAACTGCACTGATATATCACTATCCTATAACTCATTTTACTTCGGATTTTTTTAAAAAAGAGTAAATGTGTTGATATGGTGTATGCTATGCCCCATTTTGGCTTCGCACCACTTGATACTGGTAAAGCATACACAGTATTAGAATGTACTAGAAAAACCGTATGCAACAACCACAACTAGAGTGAATTTGTAACTTAATATTACCCCATGATACTCTGCTGACGTACAATCCCCAAGAACTTTTATTTTGCTTTCTTTGCTTCTGAGAAAATATAAGGAGAATGTTAATGTGTTGTTTGCAGAGGGTTTTAAATGTGCATGTATGCAGCATCAGAACTGAAAGCCTCTTTCATTGGAGCGGTTCTTTATCAAGTGCTTTTCAATCCAAAAACTGTTGACCGATCACCTTTCTGAATGTAGATGTTAAGAAATCTATAGTACAGGAGGTAGCTGGTAGATTGCGATGATAAAAACATGCAGTCTCACACGTCTTAATTTATATTTTATTGTATCCCTTAGTACCTGGGAAATGGTATGTGATGAAAAACCCTGAATATGAGGTGACAAAATGATCCCGCACACTAATGTCGAAGTACAGATATTAATCTACATCAAGTAGTATTCCTGTGAATATACAGTTGGGATTCCCCCCAGGTTAGTGCAAGTTTAAAGGCCTTGGATTAAATAGAAGACATGAATGTATATGGGTAACATTTCTAAGGGTCTTTGGTGGGAGATAATGATTACATTTTTTGTAATTTTGTTTTCTTTTAAGAGAGAAAGAATGAAGACAAAAATGACAGAAAGCAGCTAATGGTTCTCTGTGTCACTGACCACGACGTTGTATGATTTAAAGTGATTCTGTACATAACTATATATATTATTATTACCGTTGTTTTGATTTTCCGTCAATTCCGTTGATTTCTTTAATGCTACAATAATGGACTTTGCAATTGTCTGTCTGAGAAGATGGCTGTCTTTGGAATGTTCCACCATACACAAGGGGAAGGGGTGAAGGAGGAACGCACCACTGTGTCAGGTTACCTGGGGCTGAGGATGGGATTCTACAGAACTCCACGCAATGGACTCTCCCACTCTCTCCTCTCCTATTGGCGAACTTATCTCTCTGCTGTGGCTAACAGGACGGCTAACTCTCCACTGTGGCCGCACGTGCCAAGAATGCAGATGCACTTGTAGCACACTTGTGTTATTTTTTTTCAGTCTGGATTTCTTTCCTCCTCCTAGCCAGTATTTACTACATTTCCTCATATACAGTACGTACCCTATATATCAGAAGCATAGTATTACTAAGACCTGTGGCTACATTCTGAAGAATGGAATTTGCCAAAGGTGAAAGTTTTTGCTGATTTTTTCCCCCTCAAACTGCTTTGTTGTGTTCAAGAAGTGTCAACAAATTCTGAATTTATTAGTATAATTTTGGAAATCCTGCTCATGTGCCATCTAATCAAGCAATAAAATTAATTAACAAAGAAACATTGATAATGAGACACAAACTTATAAAGGATTATATGAACGCAAAATGCTGCATTGATGTTATATCCCAAACTGTATACTGGTGATGGTCGGTTGCTGTGATGCTATCACTTTTGGAATGGCAATATCACCACTGAATAGGAGGTGTAATTGTACTTCAACTTTTGTATTTTTACTTTTGAAAGATGTCTTTTTTACTTTAATTCTATTGGTGTACCATTTGCAAAGTTTTAACAGATGTTGATGGAAAAAAAAGCCTAGCAGAAAGATGGCAGGGTTTCTGAAAGTGGTCTGTATTCTGTATTACTGAGTTTCTGAGGTTCAACTCATTAGTCTCGCTAATAAAAAAATCATCTATAGCCAATATAACGGTTTAAACGGCATGCTGCAAAATCTGGTTCACGACTTGAAAAAAATATTGTGTCCTTTAAAGAGATTAAAATATTTTTTTTTCAGCTATTTAATAAAGTTGTAAAGTGTATTTTACTGTACATAGCTCCTGTGGGGGGGTGTATTTATGATCCTTTTGTAATATATTTTACAAACTTTACTAAGTCACACAAACGTAAAAACACATAACCTGAGATTCAACTGTAATGTTTTTGACCTCTAGTCACTCACGCAGTCACGAAGCCAGAGATAACTTGGTTAATTTTCCACCACTTTCAGAGACCACTAATATCTCTCCCAGAACCGTTGGAACTGTGTGTTAAAATCAGTATTCACTCCTGCTCTGAACAGGGACTTGCCTGACCCTGGCTGGAGAGAACGACATGCTGAAGCATAGCCCACAGTGTCTAAAATATTCTTCCCCCCAAGTAGTGCACTACTTATAAATATGGCTCCAGGGGCTATGGTGAAAAGTAGTGCACTACTTATAAATATGGCTCCAGGGGCTATGGTGAAAAGTAGTGCACTACTTATAAATATGGCTCCAGGGGCTATGGTGAAAAGTAGTGTGCTAAACATTGCTAATGTGGGAGCTGTTAGTGGAGGGAAGCAGGAACAGACTCTCCCTCTCTGATCCCTGGCTCTCATGGATGTATGTTGCTAGGAAACCAAACCACACAAAGCGCAGCAGGGCAGCCGTACTAGGGGGTGAGCGGGCAGGCAGGTCAGCCAGGCCGAGCTACCACAACTGGAGAGGGAGGAGTTAGTGAGTGAATGGCACGGCTATGTTTAGGAGGGCGGGAGACTATTGTTTAAATATACCATTGGTACAAGTGGTGGTGGTGGGACCATTGGTAATGAGTGAATACGGAAGAGAGAGTTTTATTATGGAGAGGTTGTGTCAGCGTGTGTTTGTATTGGCAGTTCAGGGTCTGGACTGATGAGCGACTAAGGCTGCGGGTATCTGGGGGAGTCAGGATCAATGAGGTCAAGGCCCAAGGAAGAAGTCAGGAGAAGTGCCACAGTTTATTTGGGTCTTAGCCAGACCGTGCCTGAGCTTACCTGAATACAGTCTGATGGCCATGGCGACCCGATTCTACCTTTCTGGACCCGTATTTCCAAAGCGTCTCAGAGTGGGCGTGGCAATATAGGAGCAGTTTGACCTCTGAGGAATCCTGTCCCTGACGTTCATTTTTGATGTTTTTTTTCCGAAGTTTTACAGTTTTTGTTTTTAGCCATCGATGAGAACACTGTAAAGTTGTAAAGATAAAGATATCCTGCATAGTGAAAGAAAAATGGATGTACATATTGTATTAATTAAAAGGATGATGCATAAAGCTTTACACGTTCCTCCGATTAATTGATTTGAAAAATTTCAATTAGTATGTAATAAACAATATCTTACAAGTGAAGATGATACTATCACATTCATATAAACCTAAGAAATATAGCCTGAAATCCACAACCTGTTAGTTATATAATATGGACAACAAGGAGAAGAACACAACCAGACTGGTACCCAGGCTAAAGGCAATAGAGAACTTATATTAGAATCACCTTGATATGTGGGGATTTAAAAATCTGACATCTATATTATATACCTCACCTGCTATCAGCATGGTTCCAGCATTAGATTTACCAACATGAATCTACCCTGTCACCATGGGGATACTGGTGGGCTATCTGGAGATAACTCTGTTGCCCTTGACAACTGCAAGCTTTTAAGAGCCCCTTTGCACTTGGTTAATGCAACATTCAGTTAAATTGTTATTGTGATAAACACCATAGACCCAATTGCAGTCTGTCACACAGAGCTTCACGTAGCAGCCATTATATGACACCCAGAGCGATCTACATCCATATACACAAAGCAATAGGATATCAAAGGAGCTAGCCTCTGTAAACTAGGGTGGTAGTAGGCTCAGACTGCTCCAGGTGGGTGGAATTAACGATCAGGTACAACAGTCGGATACCTCTGCTCTAGGGTGCCAAATGAGCTCCCAGTTGCATTGTGACATTATGAAATAGGTAATGGGATCCAGGCATAGGCGTCACCTGAAATGTCACATCGTCCTATCAGTTTTTAGGGGACAGTGTGTTGGACTGTATTGGTGGAACTATACTTCTTGGGAATCAAAATCCTGAAATGACAGTAAAACAAGGACAATTTGACATTGTGGGCTTTCCGATCCTCGTGAAGGAAAAGCTGTATTTGTCTCAGGCATTAGGGTAACATGCATAATTGAGGGTTAAAATTAAGTTTAGTATTAAGGGAAAAAGCATTTGCTAGGTGCTCATATATAGCTGGTTATTTACAGCTTAATAGGATCTTCATTGAAATTATGGTTTCAGGAGTCAGGTTGTGGTTGACAAATAGAACGCTTTAATAAAGTAACTTCTTGTGCTGGAACAGGGACATCTCAGTACAAGACAATCAAGACAGGCTTGGAGAAGCCTCGAATAACAACTGGAACTGGTTTATATAGCCTTAGGGTTGTTGTTCACATCCTTTCTAGAAGACCCTTATCTCCTCAGACCCGTGATAGTCTCATGTGAGCACATGTGCAGGTCACCTTAACTTCTGTCTAGCATCTTATCAACTGGCCTCGCTAGTTGTTATTCTCAAATAACTCAGTAAACCTTATCTGTCTAGTGTCCTGTCAGTAAAATGTCCTATTAGTCTGAATGACATCTGCTAGGTATTAGACCTGTGATGGAATTACAGTCTAATATACAATAGATCATATAGTTATAAGCAGTCTAATATGTAACAGAGGTATAAGATATAAGTCCTAAGCTATAAGCCATAAGCTTATTCTGATGTTACACTCACCTAAAGGATTATTAGGAACACCATACTAATACTGTGTTTGACCCCCTTTCGCCTTCAGAACTGCCTTAATTCTACGTGGCATTGATTCAACAAGGTGCTGAAAGCATTCTTTAGAAATGTTGGCCCATATTGATAGGATAGCAACTTGCAGTTGATGGAGATTTATGGGATGCACATCCAGGGCACGAAGCTCCCGTTCCACCACATCCCAAAGATGCTCTATTGGGTTGAGATCTGGTGACTGTGGGGGCCATTTTAGCACAGTGAACTCATTGTCATGTTCAAGAAAAAAATTTGAAGTGGTTCGAGCTTTGTGACAAGGTGCATTATCCTGCTGGAAGTAGCCGTCAGAGGATGGGTACATGGTGGCCATAAAGAAATGGACATGCTCAAAAACAATGCTCAGGTAGGCCGTGGTATTTAAATGATGCCCAATTGGTACCTAGGGGCCTAAAGTGTGCAAAGAAAATATCCCCCAAACCATTACACCACCAACACCAGCCTGCACAGTGGTAACAAGGCATGATGGATCCATGTTCTCATTCTGTTTATGCCAAATTCTGACTCTATCATCTGAATGTCTCAACAGAAATCGAGACTCAACAGACCAGGTAAACATTTTTCCAGTCTTCAACTGTCCAATTTTGGTGTGCTCTTGCAAATTGTAGCCTCTTTTTCCTATTTGTATTGGAGATGAGTGGTACCCGGTAGGGTCTTCTGCTGTTGTAGCCCATCCACCTCAAGGTTGTGCGTGTTGTGGCTTCACAAATGCTTTGCTGCATACCTCAGTTGTAACGAGTGGTTATTTCAGTCAAAGTTGCCCTTCTATCAGCTTGAAGCAGTCGGCCCCTTCTCCTCTGACCTCTAGCATCAACAAGGCATTTTCGCCCACAGGACTGCCGCATACTGGATGTTTTTCCCTTTTCACACCATTCTTTATAAACCCTAGAAATGGTTGTGCGTGAAAATCCCAGTAACTGAGCAGATTGTGAAATAATCAGACTGGCCCAACTGGCACCAACAACCATGCCACACTCAAAATTGCTGAAATCACCTTTCTTTTCCATTCTGATATTCAGTTGGGAGTTCAGGAGATTGTCTTGACCAGGACCACACCCCTAAAGGCATTGAAGCAACTGCCATGTGATTGGTTGAGTAGATAATTGCATTAAGGAGAAAATGAACGGGTGTTCCTAATAATCCTTTAGGTGAGTGTATATCATAAGAACAGTACCTTGATGGGCCCTCTCTGTCCTAAGTCACTCGCTTGTCATCGTGACCCAGCTACTCCCCTCCTAAAGGAAAATCCCCTGAAGATAACTATACAATAACAACTTTTCTGCACTCATGATTCGACCCTGAACCTTCTCCCTGTCTGCCTTCAGACAGCAGTACAGGCCTCAAACCTTAGGTGTATAACACTCTCATCTAGCAATACCATTTTAAACTGTTTAAACTGTATTTAAACCTGATTATATAGAATATACTTCTTAACATGCTCAAAGATAGTAAAATATATGATGTGTCTATGAAGGTTTTATTCCTGCAATTGAAATTTTACTCATTGGGAGATATATAGGTATTTTCAGATAAATCTGATATTTTTATGGTAATATATACAATTGGAATTGGGGTAGGTTCTAGAGTAAAGGTTAAGGTTTTGGGTAACGTTTAGGATTATATAGCAACATTTGCGAGTCTGAATCCCTCAGCTGAAAAGGTTATCGGTGGATTTCCCCTTGAGCAATGCACTTAACCCTAATTGCTCCACACTCAACATCAATAATGATTGATCAATTCCTGTGACTCCACTTTCCATGTCTGTCACCGGGGCAGTGAGATATGTACAAAAGGAAAGCTATTAATTTCAAACCAACACGTTTGTGGAATATAATCATGCTGTGTGTGTGTGTGTGTGTATGTGTGTGTGTGTACGGAGGGTGAGAGATCTCACCATCTTTGCCAGTGACCATGAAACTGGGTCAGTGGGCCTGGCACTGTGTGTGTGTGTAAGACAGAAAGACAAAAGAACAAGGCTCTCCAGCCAAATTAGCTGATAAAGGAGTAGTTCAGAATGAACAGCGTAGAGCTGACTTAGGGTGCGACTGGAATTAGATCAACTGTTTGGAATCCATTAATCACTGCAATGGGAGACGGAAAAAAGAGTGTAACAATATTGATATTTATTGAAGACACCACTAAACATATACAGTGACTTATGTCAATTTCTGTTTACAAATCATTCAACAATAGAAAATTCCGACAGGATGTTAGTCAACGAATACAAATGAAAACATATTATGGAAGCTTTAAATAACAATGTTTAACAACATTTTAACTGTCAACTACCTAATGAGGTGAAAAAATGTTAATCAAATTCTCTAAAGATGTCTTTAAAACAGGGCAAGAGTGACAAATACATTTCTCAAAGAGTAGTTTTGCATTGGCCACGGAACAGAGAAAACAAAACATCTAAGAAAAGAGGACTGAGAGCAGAAGAATGCCAAGAGGATGGATACAATTTCACAAAATGGAGGGAGGGTGAAATAATATGCGTTCCAGTCGGAGGCTTCTGCTGTTGCCCCTGGATACGGACGCAAGAGAGAGAAAGAGAGAGAGAAAGAGAGAGAGAGCATTGTGATCTTCGAAAAGCTGCAGTTGTCTGGTTTCCATAGCGATAGGGATGTAGCACAATGGAGGAGAGAAGAGTTGCAGAGTAAGGAATGGAGAAAGGCATTTAGGAAGAGGAGGAGTGAGATGTTTGGGGGAGGTGGAGTTCAGACATGGAGCCCCAGGACTTTCCACTTGACACCGCCACCTTCAGGGGAACCTGGGAAACACACACTGTGTGGGTGGGTCCATTACGCCTTAAGATTGTCCCAGTGTGCTGTGACCATAGAGATTTTAAGAAGTCCCTTTTGTGTCTGTATTTGGTTCAACAGGGTAATATGTGGGATCATCCCACCTAGTTGACTACATCGAAATGGCAGAGGTCTTCAATGGCAATGTCCACACTAGAACACATTTTCTTCACAGTCCTCTAAATAGCTTAATGGTAGTGACCTACATTTTCCCAGGGTCCATCATCACTCACCTGGCCTCCTGCTGTCACACATTAGGACAGGAAGCAGCTAGCGACTGGAGCCTCCACCCAGACCCATGTATTCACAGGATTTGGCCAGGTTTAAAACGGCTACCATTGCATTTAATCTTACATTTTGGTGATGTAACAACAAAGAAAGCGCATCCAAAAATTATTTATCAAATTACCTGCTTTAGGAAAAGCCAAACTCTAAATGAAAAGTTGTTTTTTCTGAATAGAATTTGAAATAATGTGTAAAGTCTGTACTGTGTTATGAAGTCAACAAAAATGCTGTAAACACACAATTATTTAAAATAAACAACACAAACCAGAAGTGGAGTTTTTAATTAGCAATGAAAAGTAAATTAGTAAGCATAACCTAATGCTAATTTCAGTTGTCTTCCTCACAGCTACTGAAAATAATAAAACCTGTATAGTTCCAGCTTTAGATTTATTCAGTTAAAACCCACCACACGAGCAAAAGCCTTCATCTTCCTCCTGTAATTCCACACATTGCCGAAGGGTTATCTATTATAGAAATGCAAACAAAATAAATAGGAGCCCCTAGGATGTAAGGACCCATCAGCATGTGCCCTGAATACTCAGCCACTCATTTGTTGAATTAGGTCCAATACAACGTAAAGTAGTACTATTCACTTACTTTGAGATGAACTCCCAGACAATCAATGTGTTGTAAGGACTCCATGGTGTTCTTGACCAATACTGAGTGACAAAGACACACCATGACAGAATCATTCATAACAGGTACAGAACAGTCAGTAATAACAGTACAATAATTAATAACAGGTACAGACCAATCAGCAATAACAGTACAATAATTAATAACAGGTACAGACCAATCAGTAATAACAGTACAATTATTGATAACAGAAACAGAACAATCAGTAATAACAGTTCAATAATTAATAACAGGTACAGAACAGTCAGTACTAACAGTACAATAATTAATAACAGGTACAGAACAATCAGTAATAACAGTAAAATAATGAATAACAGGTACAGAACAGTCAGTAATAACAGTACAATAATTAATAACAGGTACAGAACAGTCAGTAATAACAGTACAATAATTAATAACAGGTACAGAACAATCAGTAATAAGAGTAAAATAATTAATAACAGGTACAGAACAGTCAGTAATAACAGTACAATAATTAATAACAGGTACAGACCAATCAGCAATAACAGTACAATTATTGATAACAGAAACAGAACAATCAGTAATAACAGCTCAATAATTAATAACAGGTACAGAACAATCAGTAATAACAGTAAAATAATTAATAACAGGTACAGAACAATCAGTAATAACAGTAAAATAATTAATAACAGGTACAGAACAGTCAGTAATAACAGTACAATTATTAATAATAGATATACCGGTAGCAGAATCAGTAATAACAGTACAATTATTAATAACAGAAATAGAACAATCAGTAATAACAGTACAATAATTAATAACAGGTACAGAACAATCAGTAATAACAGTACAATAATTAAAAACAGGTACAGACCAATCAGCAATAACAGTACAATTATTGATAACAGAAACAGAACAATCAGTAATAACAGTTCAATAATTAATTACAGGTACAGAACAATCAGTAATAACAGTAAAATAATTAATAACAGGTACAGAACAATCAGTAATAACAGTAAAATAATTAATAACAGGTACAGAACAGTCAGTAATAACAGTACAATAATTAATAACAGTTACAGAACAGTCAGTAATAACAGCACAATAATTAATAACAGGTACAGAACAGTCAGTAATAACAGTACAATAATTAGTAACAGGTACAGACCAATCAGCAATAACAGTACAATTATTAATAACAGAAACAGAACAATCAGTAATAACAGTACAATAATTAATAACAGGTACAGAACAATCAGTAATAACAGTAAAATAATTAATAACAGGTACAGAACAATCAGTAATAACAGTAAAATAATTAATAACAGGTACAGAACAGTCAGTAAT
>JACXGM010007491.1:7472-30666 GCA_016801145.1 Umbra pygmaea
CCAATCGAGAATCTGTGGAAAGAACTGAAAACTGCTGTTCACAAACGCTCTCCATCCAACCTCACTGAGCTCGAGCTGTTTTGCAAGGAGGAATGGGCAAAAATTTCAGTCTCTCGATGTGCAAAAGTGATAGAGACATACCCCAAGCGACTTACAGCTGTAATCGCAGCAAAAGGTGGCGCTACAAAGTATTAACTTACTGAATATTTTTGAACGCCCAATTTTTCAGTTTTTTATTTGTTAAAAAAGTTTGAAATATCCAATAAATTTTGTTCCACTTCATGATTGTGTCCCACAGGTCGAAAAGTTCAAGGAGGCCGAATACTTTCGCAAGGCACTGTATTAGCTTGTACACTCAGCTGGCCGTTTTTGTCCCTGGTGAACACAGTCATTAGTCTGCTAGCAGCTACTTAGCAATATAGCAAACCACAGATGAAATAACATAATTTACAATAAAATAGTACTTGCAGTCAAAAATCCTTTTTTTCGTCATCAAAGTGTCCCAGTAATGACATTGAGCATAGTTTTCCCTGGTAAAATACATCTTGTTATGTGGAAATTACTGTCATTACCATCCATGTACAAGCATCTATTCTGAAATTAACCACAGGCGCATTGTTCATAAATCTTAGGACGCGCTTCCGAAACAAAGACGCATTTGAAGTGTAATGCTATCCTCTCCGATTTCATCATTTTCGGAATCCTTATGAAACAGAGTTGTTAAAAATAAGCAAGATCACAAATTTTAACCTAACTACAACAGAGATATTTTATAAAACACATAGGTTGATCTGTCTCAGGAACCGGGTAAAATGTCATCATGTTGCGTATTTTGTGGAAATGTACTTTTTCAAATAATGCTATAGGTGATTGGCTGTTCACTCTTATTATTCTAAATTGTTAGACCTATGTTGTCATCCTTTGTGGGACATGATAAGAAGTGTTTCCAGGTCCCTATGTCTATATATGACTGGGTAGTTGTCTTTCAAAGAGACAAACCAAAATATTATGCATTTTCTTTATTTCATTTTGTGCCATATTTACTGTGTACATTTATTCGAAATAAATTTGACATATCCAACAAAGTCTTAAAATACATATAAATATAAATATGACTGTATTGTCATATATACTGTATTCACACGCATATAGAACATTATTTTAGTATGATGTTTTATGTGTAATTATGTTAATTTCATTTTAAGAAAGGGTAAGTATTTCTGATCGGACTGATCCAGGCATTACAGTATAGAAATACATTAACTGATGGTATTTTCTGCTATAAACTATGGACCCAAAACATCAATAAATACTGAACTGGGGGTTTGGGGAATCATCATGTGTCTAGTCATGCCCTGGTCTTTTTTTTGGTGGTAAAATATAATGTAGTGATTCACCTTGTGTCATGGCCTGGGCTTTTTCTGTAGCTGAATATGATGGAGTGGATTGAGCCTCCAAAAAGAGAGAGGAAAGCTAACTATGCAGTGGATGCCTACTTCAGAGAGGCCCTGCGTGTCAGTGAACCTCGAGCCCCCAAGGTAATATGTACTCACTGTCTTCATAATCCTAAATGCCAGCTACCTTTTAGTACATCCATGCCTATGAATGACATGCTTGTTTCAGTGTGGCATTAATGTTTAGGGAAGAGTTGCTAGTTAGTAGTTAGTCATTTGTCCTTTTTTCTTTTATCAAATGATAATGGACAGGTAAAGGCAGATCTACATTGAAGTAGTTTATATTTTAATCGTGTTCACCTGAATGTGTTCCAGGCCCCACGTCCCCCTAAACAGCCCAACATCCAGGATTTTCAGTTTTTTCCTCCTCGCCTGTTTGAATTGCTAGAGATGGAGATCCTTTTCTACAGGAAAACTATAGGTTACAAGGTAAGATATCTGTAGTTAAATCATCTAATTGATGAAGAAAGTTTGCCAGTTTGTAACTTTACATGTAGCTGTTTTTACAGATGTTTTTGATTTCCTGCAAATAGTTTAGGAAACAATACAATGTTATGTATCTGAATGACCATTCTTGCTAGCACTTTAATTTAATTTTTAATTTAAGCAATTTAAAACGCAAATTATTTTAAAACAAACATTTTGAAATCTGAGCAGGGTCTTTCACAGAGTCAATATATTACTGATGGTGGTATAATCCATAAAAGTGTGTCAGAACTCTAACATTTCTGAGCAGCATCCCAAGTGCCTGTGCTGAGGCACATTCTGCCAAGACAGACTGCTGAACTGAGACAGATTGGAGCTTGTCCCCCCATGATGCCAGAACCACAGAGAGTGCACACATGCACACAAAAACACAGATGCCCATTCCCCCTATGCCACCTGATCCCGGGGTACATCTATCTCCTCAGTGCTGCCCGGTTAGCCTGGGTTCCCAACAGACATATCTATCAACTCCACCCAGATGTAGTGCTCTCTTGCCCAGCATCATAGCGAGATACAGAACTGTTTAACGTTACATTTCATCTGGACTGTCACTAATAGGTGCTGTGCGTCCGTCCTATTCCCTGTGCTAATGTAGGTGCCCAGGAGCCTTGACATTCCCAACTCTGCCCAGGTGAAGAAGGAGGAGCAGAGGAAGATTGACGAGGCAGAGCCCCTCAGTCCTGAGGAAACTGAGGAGAGAGAGAAACTACTTACACAGGTACTGTGCTACGCTAGAAAGATTGATCTAAATGTACATGTGTACTGCACGACAGCATAGATGTCTTGGTGAATTATTTTAGTATGAGCCATAAATTACCACATGATTGTACAATGAAAAGCTTTTGTCTAACAACTGCTTCATGTGTGATGTTTCAGGGGTTCACAAGTTGGAACAAGCGAGATTTCAATCAGTTCATAAAAGCCAATGAGAAATATGGCCGTGATGACATTGACAACATTGCTCGGGAAGTCGAAGGCAAAACCCCTGAAGAAGTCATTGAATATTCTGGTAAGCAACTGGAGGTCCTTGTCATCATCATAATCATTCTTGTTAATAATTCTATAATAATTGTGTTTGCTAGTGACCCATTTATGCAACTGTTTCTGTGCCACACTTTTTAAAAATAAATACTATTATTATATATCGTTTTTTAAAGCTGTTTTCTGGGAGAGGTGTAATGAACTCCAGGATATTGAGAAAATCATGGCGCAGATCGAGCGTGGCGAGGCTCGCATCCAGAGGAGGATCAGCATTAAAAAGGCTCTGGATGCTAAGGTGAAGGACTATAACTACGTTGTTTTTTATTCTCTATGTGTTGTTGGATAATGGCTGGCAAGTTCTTTTGCCTGTACTTAATGTAAGTTGCTCCGGATAAGAGCATCTGCTAAATGACTAAAATGTAAAAATCAGATGTGGTTATTGTAAACAAAAATACAAAATGGAAATGTGGTTTTGATTCAATTCAGATTGCAAGATATAAAGCCCCATTCCACCAGCTGAGGATTCAGTATGGGACCAATAAAGGGAAGAACTACACAGAAGAGGAAGACAGGTTCCTGATCTGTATGCTCCACAAGATGGGCTTTGACAAGGAGAATGTTTATGAGGAACTCCGACAATGTGTCCGGAACGCTCCCCAGTTCAGATTTGACTGGTTCATCAAGTCTCGAACTGCCATGGTACAGTATGACCTGAATGAACAGTTTGATAATGCTACAGTGCGTTAGAAGGGAATAGGTGAACAAACGGGTCTGTGGGTCTCTTTACTTATGACATGTAGAGACATTCACATTTGCATTCATCTCATATTATTTAAAGTGGGTATAGCAGAATATAACAAAGGTGAATTCATGGAACAAGTTGTTTCAGACATGTTTTGGTTATTGAAGTGTCTATACTATTAACCACACAATATGAGTAAATTGAATGAAGAGAAAAATAGTTTGACTGGTTAACAGGGAAGAAAACAGGAATGCATTTGAGTGTTGTTTAGTTTTTCTCTGCAAAAAAAACATTCTATTCTTCCCCCAGGAACTTCAGCGACGCTGCAACACACTCATCTCCCTCATTGAAAAAGAAAATATGGAGATTGAAGAAAAGGAGCGTGCTGAGAAGAAGAAAAAGATCCCCAAAAGCCAGATGGTAATTTATTTCAGAAGAATTATATAGTTTACTATTTTGCGCCAAAATTGGATAATTGTTTTTTCCTAAATATTCATATTTTTATTTTTGACTTTTTCTGTCTTTTATCAGTTATGCATTTCATTAAATTCTCATGTAATTTGTACTCTTAAGGCTCACAAAAGGAAGGCAGATGCATCTTCAGAAACCACAGGACGCAAAGAGAAGAAAGCAAGAACCTGAACATTATTTTTTGTAGATTCAACAAGGCCCAATCATAACTTCAAAGATATCTAGTGTGATCATTTGATTTACACACCAAGCTCAAGTTAGGATTCGGCCCTTCATGTAACAAACATTGTTAATTACCCACAAACAAATACAAACATACCATTCAATAGCTGTAGTAATTTCTGTGGAAGTGAGTGGCTTCGCATTTTTAAGGCATTTTGTATTAATCTTTTTGCAATTGTTTGATGCACTGATGCAAACTGAACATACTAAATATGAATATCTGGATGTGTTTGATCATTGTGCCATGTCTTGTGTATTTGGCATTGTGGTGAAATTAGTACCTTTATATGTCTCTATTTCTTATATTTTTGCAAATTGCTGTTTTTTAAGGAATGTTTTACACTTTGTTTTACATCAAGAGGTTCCCTTATATAATTAGCACCATATATAATTAGTTTATTTACAGATATTATTAGCTCTTTTTATTGTAAGTTTAATTACATTGACATTTTAAATATTGGTATTCGACCAAATAGTTATGGTTGTATTTATGTTTTACTGTCATGTTGAGGTTCATTAAATAAAATAAAAAATACAGTTCTTTAAACAGTCCTTTAACGTTTTTGAACTTGTCCTAAAAATCCTCAAATAAACCTACCAAACTAAAGATATTTGTAGAGGTAACAGTAGCAGATTACATCATTTTTAGGGTGTTTAATCAGGCCAATATGATAATTCAAATTGAATAATATTCATTTTATTTTGTCCACAAAGTTGTTATATTATTTTGTTTATACAGCAATTAATATGATCATATGCATTAGTTTCAGGTTTTTGTATGGTCATTGATTACTTGGTCAAATCACGATTGGTCAAAGGTGGTGCTTAAACATGGAGACGGAACATAACAAAGGAGACATTTTGGAAGAGCTTAGATTTTAGTTTCCTTTTTGTGTTGTTCAAGGCTGGCCGGATATAACAATCCGGATAACATATGGACCAAGAAGTTGGTGAAGCAACTGACCAAATTTGTGAGATTTACATATGTGTTTCAGAAATTAACAGTCCATATGGAGAGAGACCCTGCTTGACTGGTAAACTTTCACATACACAGACTAACATGACACATTGGACAGCATGTAAAGTGATGTCAGTCACAAAAATCTTCAGGGGAGCCGCCAAGTTTGGCACATTCACACACAGTTCACAGCTGCAGTCTGTTTTCCCATAAAAAACTTTCAGACTAGGCATACACTAATTACTATAATGCATTATGACCATAACCAAGACAGTGATCTTTGCACTACGAAGTGTGCATATTTTGCTATAACATTCTCCATCTCCCCTCCCAATTCCCTCAAATCCAGCCGCTCCGCGTTTTCTTGGACAGATCTGTGGGATGACGAAGGGCACGCACATGGTTCATGTAACCACATGTCGACAATCATAATTTTTCTATTCAATTATTTATTTCATGACTTAATTCATGACAAGAGTTTACAAACTTGCATCAACACCTGTAATGGTAGGCAAGTCCCCATGCATGCATCCAATCTATTTCAGGCAATGTCCATATTTCTCTGACATTTTAGAATATAATAACTGCATGTAAATGAACAATCTATTTAAAAGACGTGCAATTTCTTGTTTGCTGTTTTTTTGCTGGCAGTTTGTGAGCACAATATAATTTTATGACATCAATTTCAGGAATAGCTACAGGGGAGAAGAGGGGCCAATCGAAAAAATGGTATGGTTACATAGCTATGTTTTGGAAGACATTAGAGCTTTGTCTTTGACATTGGGGTTAACAAGACTACTCGTGTCCATGATCATACCCAAAGACCATAAGACTGTCAAGTAAATATCAATTTAAATTTATTAGCAAATGACACTGTTTGCACTATTCCTCAACAATTGAACAAATAAACATTAGCATTTGCCTACATTCATTCACACAACATAAACACATTGTCCAATTTATTTGACTCTGATTACTTTACTTTGAATTTCAAATGATACAACAGCTATTAGGTTAATAAGGGTAGACTGTAGACAATATGTATTTCCATCCTTATCAGAGGAGCCATTTAGAAATTAGTTAATTTTGTAAATAGTCCCCTACTTCTGGGTGCCAAATGTTTTTGGACAGATTGACATTATGTACAACAGAGTCATGTTAAGTACATCGTTGCATGTCCTTTGCATGCAATGATTCCCTGTATGCCTATTTTGTTCATTGTAACTGGCCCAATATTCAATATTCATGCATATAGATTGTTTTTTTGGATTTTATTATAACCAGGTTTATTTGATTTATTTTTACAGATAAATCAAACTGAGACCTACAGTAAGTCTTTTTAACTGTTTATCAACAATATTATGTTGTTTATTGGCAATACTAACCATCAAGCAATTTCAAACATTTGTACTACCCCAGTTGCATATTCACCGCATTTCAAACTATTATGCAAATTATATTTTACACAGATTTTCCTAAATAGTTGATGCAAATGACAGTCAGTATAATTTTCAAGACACCAACAGTAAGAGTATAATTTGAATTTCATTGAAATAACCACCCAATGAAAAGAGTAAAATAAAAACTCAAAATGCACTGTTCCAAATTATAATGCACAACAGAGTTTCAAAACATATTATAGGTTGTAAAGAACTGAAAATTGTCATTTGTAGAATTTGCCGCATTAGGAGTTCATATTTACTGAAATCAAAAGCTATTTCAATCAAACACATCGTAAAGTTACATATAAACATAGGATAGCTTTACTATCACAATTTTTGCATCCATTGAACTTGTGAGTTTATGGAGAAATTGTGTTTGAATTTCTTTGCAGTATGTCAGAATAGCCTCCCAGAAATGCTGTTTTGATGCAAACTGCCTCCCACCCTCATATCTTTTGCTTGAGGATGCTCCAAAAGTTCACAATAGGGTTGAGGTCAGGGGAGGATGACACCATGAGTTTCTCTCATTTTAAGCTCATAGCAGCCAATGACACAGAGGTATTCTTTGCAGCATGAGATAGCATGGGTGCTTGGGTGCGGTCGTCCTAGGGCCCCGTGCCAATTAGGGGCCCCTCAAACGCCGGCGATCTTGTGTCACAAACAGTACAAACAGCAAACTTATCAGCAAATGTTAACACGACGAGAGAAAGAGACGCAGCCACTGAGTTTACTATTGCCTTGTACTATGCATAAGTAAAGCCAAAGAATGTGTGTGCTCTGCACTACGGCATGAAAAAGACATGAAATTTGCTGCTTTAACCAAATTTAGTTATAGAAACTTAAAAAAGATAACAGAACATTCATTAACCATTTAGCGTGAGGAAGGTTAGTGAATTGTCAGACTTAACAAGCATTAATGTTCAATACTGTAGTGATAGAAAACAATGTTTTACTAACTGGGATGGATAGCGCAGCTTAAAGAGATTGATCAAGATTTGTTTGTAATGTAAAGTAACGTTAGTTCTGTTTTAACGAACAACACTTTGGCTATTTCCAGGCATTTGATTGATAATCCATGTAGTTAAAGCTGAAAGACACATCTATCTTAATTTACCCTGAAAAGTAGATTATAGCCTTTGGATTGTACTAATCTGAAATCCTTGTTCAACCTGATAATTGCCCACCCAATCAGCTATGAATGCATAGCGGGTTATTAATAGATATAATACGATTTGTGGTCGCTGGTAACAAAAAATGTGCCCTGCTTCTTCGATTGAACAAAACGGTCTTTGCATTACGATGTAGCTGTAAATCTGTAATCAGAAAGTCAGAACAAGACATTTTAAATCATTTATATAAATCGGCACCCAGCACCCTGGCTGCGCCTGCTATAGCTAATAGGCATAGAATATAAGACCAGGCGTCGCTCATTTAGAGTTTACGCACTGCTGGTGCAACAGGTATATATATAAAGGGCATTTTAGGTCAGACGTAGGCTACAGTTGTGACATACTACAGCAGCGCCAGTGGCGAACAAAGTTTCAGCCGTCTGCGGCTCATTAAGACATGCTTGCGTTCGTGCATGGATGAGGCCAGACTTTTAAATCTCACCTGCTGTGTATGGAGCGGGTTATTGACAATTAAGGACAAAGGGGTTGGCAGATTTGCCACCATGAAAGAGAGGATGATGAAGATTTAATAACGGACCATGACATGTATATAGTTTTGTTAGATTTATTTGTTCAGTATGATCATTAAGCAGACAACAAAATGGTAAGAAAATATTAAATCGTCTTTAAGAATTTATACTTTAATAGTTATGAATAAGTCACTCAGAATGTTATAAATCTGTTGTTTTACTCAGTTTTCATCCCAGCACCTGTAGCCTATGGAGTTGTAAACAAACTTCAATACAGTATTACCATGTCAGTTAGGCTCCTATATAGTGTGGCACTGATTGAGCGCACTTGGACTGTTCAGCACCGTCAATCAGCTGTCGCTGTCCGTGGTGTTGAAACATATTTAGGCTACTTGACTGGCAAACTCTTTTCTTTATTCGTCAATACAAAAATACAAACATTCTTTGTGTTTCATTTGACATATAATCGTCCTTGGCTAAACAAGTGACACATTATAACATATGATTTCATCAGATATTTTACAGTTTTTTAACTGTTTAAATTTAAAAATTACTTTTTAGCAGAGGGCCCCGTGATGAAGCTCCGCCCCTATTGTACTGAGAGTAGCTCCCCCCCTGGTCATGCATGAAGATGATTTTGCTACAGAAGGCTAGTGTTGCTTTCGTCAACGAAAATTATGACTAAATATCGTCGTCAACAAACCATTATCACGTGACAAAAACGAGACGAGACTAGACATAAATGCTGGTCATTTGGCGATAACTTTAGCTAACTAAATGTATGATGCAATATTGTTGACCAATAAAAACGAGACAAAATGTGTTTAACAAAATAAAAACTATGCTTTGGGGCGCCGATTGTAAAGTGACACACACTAAAATTAACAGCAATATTTCATCACATAGCTCCAAACATTTAAAAAGTGGTGTTATTTTAAATCTAAATGCTAAATGTTAAATCTAAATGTTGAATGTTAAGTATATTATTGTACAATATAAGTACAATAGCTATAAGTATTCTTTTTCAGATTTGTCATTTTTGCAGTGTGATTGCAAATAAATTTGCTCTTGAAAATGTATTCAGATTTAGCATATTATTGTTGCATTCACCTCATAAATCAAGACACAATACTATCCCATACTACTATCCGAGAACAATTTCGCATTTAAAATGGAGACCTGGCCAAGATAAAGCGCCAAAATGCAAATACATAAATTTACACAACAACAAAAAAAGAATAAAAAATAAAATAAAAACAGGAATACAGTATGCTGCATACGAGAAAGTACATAAGCAGCTTTTAATACTAAAAAGTATTGTATCAGTATTGATATCAGCGATACTGGCCCTGTATGTAATACTTGTATCAGATCAAACCCAAATTTTGCAGTATCGCCCACCCCTAGCTTCCTGTGTCTCACTTCAGGGGCTGCATCAGGTCGCACTGCGCAGACGCAGGCCACGTACGCTACTTCCTCAAGCCCCACTTGTGGCATTATTTAGAAGATGCAGCTGTGGTGAGTTAGCGTAAACGACAACAAACAAAATTCAATCTGACACAGTGAAAGTGACCGATGGCCGTCCCTGGCAAAATTTTGGTTTTGTCTATACTACTAGGTTATTATACCAGTGGTTCCCAAACCTCTCCTCGGGGACCCCCAGACAGGCCATGTTTTGATTTTCCCCCTGAAATGACACAACTGATTCCATTAGTCAACTACACATTACAGCCTTATTGGGACATGGTGGGCATCTACCAACTACTCCATCCATCTGGACCATCCAGGGTTGCACGGCACTCATCAGTAAACAAGACTGTTTGAAAATTAGTCTTCATGTATTTCTGGACCCATTGCAACCATTTCTGCTTGTAAGCATTGGTTAGGCATGGCCGAATAATAGTTTTATGACTTAATAACTGCAAGCCTCTGGAGGATCCTACACCTTGAGGTTCGCGGGAATTTGTCTGGCAGTAACGTCCCTCAATATGCCTTTATCTGCACAAACCGTCTGTGCTCTCAATCAGCCACAGATCTCTTCACAGTACAATGATCACGTTTACATTTTTGTAAAACATCTAATGGTTTCATACCTTGTCCAAGTAATGAACTATTTGACGCTTTTCCGCAGCAGAGATCCTTTTTCTTTCCCATATTGCTTGAAACCTGTGGCCTGCTTAATAATGTGGAACATCCTTCTTAAGTAGTTTTCCTTTTATTGGGCTCACCTGGCAAACTAATTATCACAGGTGTCTGAGATTGATTTCAGTGATCCAAAGAGCCCGGAGACACAATACCATCCATGAGTTTAATTAAAAAAAATATATATTTAATGTTTATGACACAATTCCAATTTGCATAATACATTGGCAGTGTATAAATGGGGTCCACGCTCTTATATACAAAAAGCAAGATACCAATAATCCATTTCAGGTTATCAACATTGAGCTTGATTGGCAACTTTGTAGATATCCTTCCCCCTGCCTCGACTTTCCTCCCTTCCCAATTCCCTCTAATCCTGATTTGTCGCCAGGTACGCAACATCTTGTACAGATCTGTGGGATGACGAGAGGTGCACACAGGTTCATCCAACTCCATGTCGCATGTCTTTTCACACTGTTCACTTAACACTGAAGCCTTTCGTCGGCTCATGCACAGGATGATACTTCCGCAATTTAATTTACAAACGCCTGATCTAAACATGAGATGCTGGAGTGTGACGTGGCAGGAAAATCTGATTTATCTAACCCAATTCATGGGCAGCGCTGCAGGAGGCCCGGGGAAATTCAGAAAACACATGGTCAGGCTCGAACCCATGACCATCATGACGTTGACTGCAAAGCAGCGACTTCCCCACTACGCAGGGGCGTCGGACTGGGGGTAAAACCAATACTGATTACCAGGGCCCAAGGGGAGAGAGGGCCCTTGAAATATCTGGAATATTTTGGGGTTGAGGAACATGGGGGCCCATCAGGACTGCCTATGCATAGGGCCCAGGATCTTGTGCTACACCGCTGCCACTATGCCCTGTGGACCCCCAGGTATTCTATTTTACTGAGAATAAATCCTTGCTATGTTTCTAGAATGTATAAATTCAAGCAATTATTAAAGTAAAAAAGACTAACATTTTAGCTACTTATAGTTTGTTTAAAAAGGTTAAATACTTGTTGACAATAAGCATGTAATCAATCTTTGACCATCCCACACTTGCTTTGGACTTGCTGTTGAGAAAAGGTGAAATTGGGCATGACAAATGGCATTGGGAGAAGTGGTAACATCCCCTTTTTTATTGATTATTTGATGATAAAATGATATACATTTTATTATGATTAAATGTACACCAATTTAGCAGTTCAGCACAGATTGACATCAAAACCAATGTTGAATTTCAATTATTATGTCACTCGATTCAGAAGCCTTACAGGACCATTTGGTACTACCTACAGTAGATTTTTTGACTACACACTGAAACCCTATTTTTGTTGCCATTAACTGTTTTCCTTTTCGACATTCTAGAGCAACAATAACATTCACAGAGAATTGAGGTTGAACCTACAGTAAGCTGCTCATGTACTCCTGGAGATCTTTGTGCCACCATTGTGAAAAAATGCACACTGTGGGGGCATTTTAATGCTGTTATACAATAAGTGGTGGCAACCGCGTTATTAAAGCAGGTGAATTGTCAGATTTTTTTCTTCATAATGTATTTTCAGAACTGTTAGGAAACCACCTTGCAGTGGGTGAAACTGCCTTGAACTAACTGAATTGAATGTTATTGTATTTTATAACCACAACTGTTGGGTGTAAGATCGGAGATAATATTAGACCCAAAGATGTATAATGTAATTAAAACTACCCCCCCCCCGGCTAAAAAGAACATCCCTCCCACCAAGCAGCCGTCCTCCCCCATACATCCCCCCTCTATTGAACAGAACAGCCCTCCCACCAAACACCCCTCCGTCCCCCCCACCATATCCCAACCCGACTCAAACCTTCACAGCATCCCCCCAACCCCAAACAACGCACACTAAAAGCATCAAGCAAATAAAAGAGAAAATACACAACCAGACTAGGAAAAAAACATTAAAATTAATAAAAGTAAAAATAAACATGTACTTTTAAATATAAACTAGGCTAACATCTAAATGGGATTACTCTGGAAGTCTCTGGAGGCCCTCAATGTAGGAAATAAAAGTTTGCCACCTTTTACATTTTTTATTTTTGTGGAGCCTTGAAGAATATACTTAATCTTCTCCAGACGCAGGAACAATATAATATCTCTGAGCCATTGAGAGACTGAGGGTGGCTGTTAAGACTTCCAGTGAAGGAGAATTCTGCATTGAGCCAATAATGTAGTAAAAGCTACCATGTCTGCATGTTTGGGTTCAAATAAGAGTAAGACTTCCAGAACACCATAAACTGCTATTGGGACAGGGGAGCAGGCGTATTTGAAGAACTTTAGATAAGATCTGGAAATAGAGTCATAGTAGTCCCTCAACTTACAGACATAGAAGAAACGCATAATGAAGGTGACACTGTGAGGTATGACATCTGTCACCAGTGATGCCACACGTTAGTGTAATAGATTACTTTTCAGGGTTTGGCTGAGTTCACAACTTTTGGGACATTCCTCAGTAAGACCCTAATGACCAGGTTATTGAGATATTGATAAAGCCACAGAAGTTTGAATCAGATAAAATAAGGGAATTGAATCTCCAGCATGGAGGGGTACGGGATTGGATTGAAAAAACTATGTCAAGAGTAAGGGGCCATGATCCGTTTTAACAAGTGGTAAACATTCAGAAGACGTTACATTTGGTAGCTGCAAGTTATCAAAAAAAGTATTCAATACAGGAGAAAGAGTGATGTACTTGTGAAAGAATACTCACAAGTCCATGGATTATAAAACCTCCATGGATCAGTACACCCATTCATAAAGTCTGAAAAGCCCTTTGACATGGGGTTGGAGCGGTCTAGAGATGCATCATTATCACAGTTCAGGTCTCCCGCAAATATCAATCGGTGAGTGTTTATTGAGGGGATTATCTCCAGCAACCTTTTTGCAAAATCCACATCGAAATTAGACACATAAACATTGACCGATACAACAGGCGTATGCCAAATAGAGCCAACCAGAATAGCAACCCCTCCGGATTTGGAATTAAAGTGGGAATGGATATCCTGACTAAAGCTAGAATTTTGAAACCTCGGATGGTCTTTGATTAGTAAGAGTCTCCTGTAAGAATACAACATCAGCTTTAAGCTTTTTCAAATGTGAAAAAATCCGGGACCTCTTGTTTGCACAATTTAAAGCTTGGACATTATAAATCATGAACTTAACAATGACATTGCCTGCTCCACCGCCCCCCACATTAGAGTTGTTAGCCATCAAAAATAGTAAGAGGAATAATATTCCAGAGAACAAACAAACATTCTAGCATTGATAGCCATCTAAAATTAATACAAGCTAAAAAAAACTCAGCCAAAACATACAGAACGGACAGAGAGGATACAGACAAAAACACAAAAAACTGAAAAAGAGAAACCCACCCCCCCACCCAGCCCCAAGTCTCCATTCAAAAACTTTAGTATTACTCCTGTGCACCTGAACAGCCGCATCACTACTGCCTTAACATAGCAGAGGCTCCTTTGCAGAAATGTGAGAGAACTGCTCAACTCCTGATCAAAAAGTATATAAATTATATCCTCTGGTGCTCTTTTAAATCATAAATCTTTATACAATGCAAAGCAGAAAACGGCACTCACAACTGAGATTGTCCTTTAATTATTTTAATAATTTTAATAACAAGCAGGGGTCAACAAACGTACATGTTTCGGCCACCGCCTTAGTCAGTGTTTGTACAAGTAAATGGACTTTTAGAGTAGTGCCTATTAATCACTCTCCAATTCGAGTGGTACAATAATATATACTACGTCATCAACAATGTGCCATCAATTAAGAATTCAAATAAACAAAAAACACTCTATAATACATTCAATTATATGAAGAAGGTTTTATATATATACAAGGTCTGGAATTGGTCCTTCTCCACAATCTTCCTCAGGGTCCGGTCACCTCTTGTCGTTGTGCAGCGTTTTTTGCCACACTTTTTCCTTCCCACAGACCTCCCACTGAGTTGCCTTGATACAGCACTCTGGGAACAGCCTATTTGTTCAGAAATTTCTTTCTGTGTCTTACCCTCTTGCTTGAGGGTGTCAATGATGGCCTTCTGGACAGCAGTCAGGTCGGCAGTCTTACCCATGATTGCGGTTTTGAATAATGAAACAGGCTGGGAGTCTTTAAAAGCCTCAGGAATCTTTTGCAGGTGTTTAGAGTTAATTAGTTGATTCAGATGATTAGGTTAATAGCTCGTTTAGAGACCCTTTTCATGATATGCTAATTCTTTGAGATAGGAATTTTGGGGTTTCATGAGCTGTATGCCAAAATCATCAGTATTAAAACAATAAATGACCTGAAATATTTCAGTTGGTGTGCAATGAATCTAAAATATATGAAAGTTTAATTTTTATCAGTACATTATGGAAAATAATGAACTTTATCACAATATGCTAATTTCTTGAGAAGGACCTGTATAGGTGTAGTAAGGGACCATGGTAAAAGTTATTTACCTGAAAAAGGAGGTCTTTTTTGTTAGCATTTTAATGCTTCTGTAGACCATTTTTGACCTTGTATTTCTCATTGTTTGTCATTTTTTTCATATTGTTTGTTATAAAAAATACAGAGCAATAAAAAATTTAAAAGAAAATTACATTTTGTTAAAATTATATTGTGGCAATAGTCACCTATTTATTAAAAATATTCACAAAACATAAACAAAATGAATTTTTTAAATTCTGATTGCTGTAGTAGTTCACATTTACTAATTGTGAAAAATATAAACTACTTATTGATAGTTAATATTTTAGTCTACAAGCTAATGAAATGTCATGTGGCATGTCATGTGGAAATTCACTTATTTTCATTATATATTTTTGTGTGAAAAATCAAAATGCAAAAAGTGTCTCAACTATACTCAATCTACCCTAAAGTTGAAGATTATAACGGACATAAATAAATAAGGTAATTATTACAAAGGTGAATAAATAAAGAAGCTAATTAAAAGAGATACATTAATGTCTCATTGTATAATTTAACTACTACCTACATTTATTTATTTATTTACTGTATTTATTATTATTAATTGTATGCTTGTTTATTTTTTGAGCATTTATTTATTCATATATTTATTTCTTATTTTGGCAGACTTGGTCCTCCATATTTGAAACACTTGAGACACTTGAAACATTTGATTCGAGGCGTCATGAAACGTTTCAAAACCTTTACCCGACAGTGAGATCTGCTGGCAACTTTAAATATGGCACACAACAGTATCTCCACAATGGTCAGACAGACGCTACTATGGCCGAACTGAACGATTCACGTCCTCCATCACAATCACAACTATATAGTTTTGAAACGGGTTTATAATTGTAATATGTCAACACTGTGGGTCATTAAATGAAATAGAACTGTTTGAGACAATAAACATGTTCCCAACATAATGTCATACAATCATCTTGATTTTGAGTTTTTTCAAAACATCAAACTGATGTGAACTTCTCTGATGAGACTGGGAATAAAACCCTTTGGGAAAAAATTGTCTCTTAATAACTTGTGAAGGGACAATATTGTCTTTACAGGTTTTTATTTAGAAACAATAAAAAAACAGGTTGCAGGGATGGCTAAATGGACCATTGCAAGTTTATATAGGTGAGGGAAGACCCCTGTATTTTTGGTCCAGTACACCAATGGGTTTTCCACTCTTGCCAGGTATGCATCTGCTAGGTACCGTTGAACTTCAACCATAGCATTGGCACTAGCTTTCCTGCTATTATCCTGGTGTCACTGACTCTGTTGTCCAGGAGTAACCACAGGTTTTCATCATCACCAACGCTCCCCTGGTCTCCCTGGCAATAAAACAAATATCAATTTGTAATTCTATAATACCCCTCGCCGGGATAAGCGGTTGACGATGTGTGTGTGTGTGTTTGTGTAAAGGATTTATACAGAATGTCAAAGATATAAACATATATCCAATAATAATAATAAACCTCTGATGTCATTGGTCCATCTTGTGTCTGATGTCTCAATTTCTCAATACTCTCAGCCAAGGTCTCACGCATTTGAAATGTTTGTGTTTGATCCCTCATTTTATATCTGAAACGTCAGTGTTTATTGACAAGTGCAACACAGGTGTCGCTCAATGTCACATGACAAAGTGTTTCGAAAACTTGATTGTCAAGCGCCCATCACTACTTCATCATCCATAAATGGAAAGTGTTTGGAACCACCAGGACTCTTCCTAGAGCTGGCCGCCCAGCCAAACTGAGCAATCTGGGGAGAAGGGCCTTAGTTCCGGAGGTGACCGAGAACCCGATGGTCACTCTGACAGAGCTCCAACGTTTCTCTGTGGAGGAAGGAGAAACTTCCAGAAGAACAACCATATCTGCAGGCTGCAGCACTCCACCAATCAGGCCTGTATGGCAGAGTGACCACATTTCATAATAATGGTGTAACATAACAAAATGTGGAAAAAGTGAAGCACTGTGAAGACTTTCTGGATGCACTGTATACTGCATTGAAATATTTTATTTCGATATGTTATGTTTGGTTGCATTGTCAATCAAGAATATATCATACTCTTATCATTTCACTGTTCTCCTAGAAAAAGCTCAAGGTGAACTGTTGCCTTACATGCTCCGTTAGAAGTCTTGATGCATGACAGCCTTCATAAAACTCTGCTCCCAAATCGTAAAGCCATTATGAAATAATGAGTCCCACTGAGATTGCCATCAATTGATTACAGGAAATAAAGGAGGAATAACTGTAAAAGACCGGAAAGCAAAAGCCGCATCACGGATGTCTCTCTGTATTCAACAGTGTTTGCCTTTGAGGTGACTGTCAGACCCAGGTGAGACTTTGCCAGTAAAACAAGTTATAAAAGGTGAGGTTTTCAAAATGATGAATTTTTGTTCCAGTAGATACTGTACCATGAGATCATTATTGTTCAATAAGTTCATTTGTCTGTTGAGTAATCAACTTCAAAGGTAGTATTATTTCTGCAAATTCTCCTAATGGAATTGTTGGCAACTGTAACGCCCAGCCCAGGGAGGGCTGGCATTCACAGAGACATTTAGGATGAACTCAATGGGCCCTATCTTACACCCAGCGCAATTGACTTTTTACACCAACGCATGTATCATTCCTATCTTGCACCCGACGCATATGGGACTTTTCCCTCCACAGACGTGCGTCGGTAAAGTAGGGAATAAACTTGCGTTCGTTGGGGCGGTTCAGCGAAAAGAAGAGGCGTGTTCCGGCGCAAACGTTCTATCTTGCAGTTCCCGAAAACCATTCCGCATCTGACCAGGAAAAACCTGGTTAAAAGTCAGTGGCGTGTTATTCATATGCTATTTTAATGGCGCATGCTTAACCATAATGTAGCGTGTGCACAACGCACATATATTTTATTGCTCGTCTCATCTACACAAATGTAGCAGTCCCCATTATTGCAATACATAATTAGAAGGAAAATATTACCACACGAGGGAAATCATTGTTTGTGTCCGAAGAGGGGAAAAAATAGGCATAGCCTACATCTAGTGTACACATTTACCCAAATTATTCAGAATGAATTATTCGCACTGATATACATCAACTGCAAGGGAACCCATTCAATCAACATACAGGTCATTTGCAATGCTAATAGTAAAATCACCCATGTCTTCGCGAATTACCGTGGCTCAAGCAATGACTCATTTATGGCAAATTCTGCCATATTTGATGGGAATCCCCCCTTGGATGTGTGGCTGTGAAGGGGACAACGCTATCTGTTAAAAACATGGCTGAGGATGACACCATTGGATGCCAGCAATAGTGCGTGAAATGCTGTTTAATCGAAAACATACACAAACACGCAATGTAGCCTAATTGAACGAACATTAGGCACACTGAAAATGCCCGTCAGGAATTTGGATAGGACAGGAGGCACTTTACACTACTCTGGTCACAGCATTCTTTGTGGATTGTTTTGTTTCACACAACGTGTTGATGACATAAATTAGGAAATATTAGAGGACTTAAGGAGACGTGATGTTGAAATGCATGTGTCGTTGCTTATCAATTAACCCAAATGCCTTAGAGCTTATTTGACAGAATAGTGAGGCAAGCAAAGTAACTCGCTCTAATGTTAGATTACATTGCAAAAATATTACCATGGATTCATAACCTCGTGATTCAGTGAGAGTGAGCCCAAAACATCGGAAAGTAAGTCTTGGGACATTTCTTTATTTACATTTTGTAAAAAAGAAAAATCAATAATCTGCCGTTATAATAGCAATTAAGTAGCCATGAAACATGCGCGCCTTCTCTTAAAAGGAATGTGAGATGCTGCTCTGATTGGTTTATTGCACGTTATGCCCAAACCACACCTATGACTAATGAAGCTACTTCAAACCTACCCATTTTAGATTTGCGTCGGGCGCAAGAGTCATTTATCCCGCCGGTAAAAAAGCAACAGCGCCTGGGACCCTCCCACAATGTCACTTGCGTTTCGCGTTTGATAATTGTGTTTCAGATCGTTTAAAATAGGTCCCCATATGTCTTAGTTATTTTTATGTATATTGTGTCATCATTATTTCTTTTCTCAATGATTTGCATGAAGGTTTAGTTTTTCCTCAATTTAAGTGTATTGTCCCTTTAATGTTTGACACCTCTCTGGTTAGGGCATCTGCTACAGATAGGGTTTAGGTTAAGTTGTGCTGGTATCATGTAGATCTGATTGTTAACGACATGCAGCCATGTTCAGTTAGTTAGTCAGTCAGTCCTATATATGCTGTGAGAGAGGTTGTCGGTCATTGAAAGAAGTTACGTTCTGTTCTGTGTGGGAAGCTATCCGGGAGCAACAGGGAGCTTAAGTAATTTGTGACAAGAGTGTAGTTGGAGTTGGGAAGTTAAGCGTATGTTCTTACCTATATGCAGTGGCGGTTCTACATTGAATTACACCCTGGGCGAGACCCACTTTGAGCGCCATTCCCTTACTTGGTCCACTGCGAACCAGCTCATTCCAACTCCTGCCAGTCAGTCAGATGTGAGGGCCAGTTAACAGGGTCGGTTGACAGAGGCTCATCCTCAGCAGTGAGCCTCAGTGGGGGTTCAGCTCCAGGCATTTCTATCAGACAGCATATTGGCACATTACTCAAAGCACATAGCAGTGGAACATAACATACAGGCCTACTCAGAAATTATCAGAAATATTAAAATTACATTAAAATACAGTTGTCCAGTTGTCTTGTAGCCAAGGCATACACCCTCCACACATTTTATACTAATTTAGATATCACAGACAGCACTGCGAAGAAACATACTGTTAACAAAGCTTTCCAAAATCTAAATAGCTAACAAAAAGTGATGATGGCTATCACAAACATTCAGTGGTCTGTTGCATGAATAAAACCCTAGAATGTTTATAGAGCACCGTCTGTAACAGGTTTAGAGTTCTATTCTAACGTACCTGTTTTACCACTCACCACTATTCTAACCTATCTCTTTTACCACTCACCTACACATCCACCCTATTATCCCTCACATCCCTCTGACCTTTACCTGTCTGTGCCTCAGACAGGTCAAATAAGACTATCAGTGTCAGACACTGTGGACATTAGCTACCAATAGCAGTTTAGATGTATTCATGCTTGTTGGTTTAATTTAAGAGCACATAGAAAGTGCACTGACCTGTATTTTGGAAAATGATAAAATTAATGGACTGAATGCAAGATACCTAAATGACATAAGAACAACAGATTGTCACTCAAAATTTTCTAAACAGGTGTCTTAATCTATACTATCCATTTTATCACTCACCTCAGGATCCATCTACTGTAACTCACATCCATTTCACAGTCTCCTGATTCTGGCTCAGACACTGAGAATTGGTCAAAAAATTAATTCAGACACACACAGTTCTTAGTGCAAATTTAGATAAAAACAAATAAATACTACAAGATATATCTTAAAGACAATGTCAACAGTTTACTTTAAAAATTGTAGATCATATTCTCATTTCATTTTCAGTTTCCCCAGGATTATAATGCATTACCACTATAAATTGAGTGTTATACCACACAGCGCATTGGCCATGGCTTAGGATAAATTGGTATTTGTTAAAATGTTTGGATTTATTGGAATGTGCCTGATGAGGGAATAAATGTTTTGGACTGAACGAGGAAAGAGATGGATGAGATACCCGTATGAAATAGACCTGACCCTCCCTTCGCCAGCAATGCATTTTTCTATGACCCTCCAAAAGTATTGGGAAAAGAGGCATGACCCTCCCCAACAATTTATTGATGCCTTCTGTACTGGTTTGCCCTTGGCAATGATGTACAGATAGCCACAGTTTTTTTACAATCATGACTTAATCTTTGCTTTCTCATCTTACACATCACACTCCACCAAGATGGTAGCCATTTCAGTAGATTTACTCACTAACATTGTTGTGGAAACACAATAAGCATACCTGCCAACCTTCAGAAATGTTTAGCACGGACACAGCGTTTCACAGCGGTGCACAGCATTTGGGAAGTGGGCATTCCACAATCTCAAAAGCCCACATAAAACATATGCACACTTATAAAATTACTTATATAAATTACTTGTATATTAAATGATACAGTGACTTCTCTATTAGGGCCCTTTTCCCATTGCTTGTAATTCAACAACCAAAAAATTGCAATCTCTTGTCTGAGAGTCTTATGAAATCCTAAAACTGACTATACTCAGTGGCAATTTTAGTCATAGAATTAGAATGAAAACATACCATTAGGGTATTATTAATATTACTAGATGGTAGGGCACTCCAAATAAAACATTTCCAATTTTTGGGATAGACGCTGTCTCCAGTTCATGTAGTTTTTTCCCCGTGACGTTTAAAATCTAAACAGAAGGGCTGGGTGTGCATCAGCCACGGTCGGTGGATCTTAATTGGGGAGGACGGGCTCGTATTACGCTTGGGACTGGAGTGAATGGAATGGTGCGCAACGCACAAAACACAGTGTTTTTTGTTTTGCACACTGGGTTTTGTGCGTTGCGCACCATTCCATTCACTCCGGTCCCGTGCATAATACAAGCCCGCCCTCCCCGATTAAGATCCACGGATTGAGGCTGGTGTGCATTATAGTCAATCCTGCAATTATATTTTTATTAAATAGTAAGTCTGCCTCCTCATCCAACATCACTAGCACTTCCTCCTATCAGCTAAGGCTTGCTGCACTAACATGAAACAATGCTGTACATAACGTGCTGTCACATGAATCACAAGTGTGCAAGCACTAAATAGGACTTTGCATTTAACAACTATATTTATCTGTGTCTTTTTAATGAGCAAGGTCTCTCTACAGCTAGTTGAATAAAACCTGTGAAGTTAATTAGCTGCACAAGTTCTATGTAGCTAACCTACCTGGATTATTAACATTAGTTACTGTAGCTAGCTACCTAGCTACCTTGTTAAGATGTCAGCAGAAAAGCTAGCAAACCATGACAGTGTTGGTTAGCTATGTGCTTGAGTAGCCCCTTTTCAAACATGTATTGGCAAACAGTTTGGTCAATTTCCCTACCAGTTTCCTAACGCATCAGTGGTAGGTCATTGTCAACGGACGAGGTGGAGCTGCCATGAGTGAATCCAGCCGCTGTATACGATTAATAGATAGAGACCCATCAGGCACGGGAGAAGCAGGTGCATTAGTTTTTTTTCCTTCGCCCGTATCCTGGAAATGGCTCAGCACTAGTAATAATAGTGTGAATTAAAAAACCCTGGCAAATACATTTTTTGCATATTTATGAGTAGTATTTCATACCAGCGTACTTTGACTTGAAATTGCGTAAATGGTACGCAAAATGCGTGCAGGATGGCAGGTGTGAGTAAGCATGGAAACTAAATGCACCCTTCCTGCATTACTTCAAATACTAAGTTACTCCCCTAGTAAACTAGTTTTCACATGAAATGAAACAATTAAACATTGAGACCACTCAAACTTAGCACACTGGGTAATAACCAGGGCCAGGAACAGACATTTTGGGGGGAGGGGCCCAAGTAAAAAAAGGGCACCCTATTCATATTAATTGTATTAAAGTATGTTATTATTAAGATATGACCAGTGCCTGCAGTCCTCGTCTTCCAATACCAGATTGTTTTTTGACATCTAATTAATTGAACAACTATGCCAAGCTATTTTGCCCAAAACTATACTGAACAAAACTATGAAAGCAATTTCACAGTATTTACTGTGTTAGATTTCATATAAAGACATCAGTCAATTGACTGAGGCAAATTCAAAGCATATTGCAAAAGTGTCACTGATGTTACAGACCAGTATGTAAAAATCAGTCAAATTGATGTATTGAATAACAACAGACATTTTTACAGCATAGGTCCACTGTTTAATGGTGCATATGTGTATTCCCTTAAATCCATTGATATTAATTTATTTATTCAATTGATGTCCTTACTTGAACACTTACGTAGGTAGTCATTGTAATTGTTGCATTTGGGATCGCGGTAGCAGCCGAGAGTAGCAGCCATCAGGCAAGTGTTATTCAACAGCCGCGGTCGGTGGATCTTAATTGGGGAGGACGGGCTCGTATTACGCTCGGAACCGGAGTGAATGGAATGGTGCGCAACGAACAAAACCAATTGTTTTTTTGATTTGCACACATTCCATTCACTCCGGTTCTGAGCGTAA
>JACXGM010007492.1:0-19922 GCA_016801145.1 Umbra pygmaea
CATAGTGCAAAGCATTGGCACCTGCGTCTGATTGGTCTCCTGAGCCATGCTCTTTGACAAAGGGGGGTAAGGGGGATGGGAGAGGATATTCCTGAAAATGAGGTTGAGGAGTTAGTCAAACTGTTGGCCATTTGTTTACATGAGAATGAGGTTGAGGAGTTGGTCAAACTGTTGGCCATTTGTTTACATGAGAATGAGGTTGAGGAGTTGGTCAAACTGTTGGCCATTTGTTTACATGAGAATGAGGTTGAAGAGTTGGTCAAACTGTTGGCCATTTGTTTACATGAGAATGAGGTTGAGGAGTTGGTCAAACTGTTGGCCATTTGTTTACATGACAATGAGGTTGAGGAGTTAGTCAAACTGTGGGCCATCTGTTTACATGAAATTGAGGATGAGGATTTAGTCAAACTGTTGGCCATTTGTTTACATGAAAATGAGGTTGAGGATTTAGTCAAACTGTTGGCCATTTGTTTACATGAGAATGAGGTTAAGGATAGTCAAACTGGTGGCCATTTGTTTACATGAGAATGAGGTTGAGGATTTAGTCAAACTGGTGGCCATTTGTTTACATTAGAATGAGGTTGAGGAGTTAGTAAAACTGTTGGGCATTTGTTTACAATAGAATGAGGTTGAGGAGTTAGTAAAACTGTTGGGCATTTGTTTACATTAGAATGAGGTTGAGGAGTTAGTCAAACTGTTGGCCATTTGTTTACATGAAAATGAGGTTGAGAAGTTAGTCAAACTGTTGGGCATTTGTTTACATTAGAATGAGGTTGAGGAGTTAGTCAAACTGGTGGCCATTTGTTTACATTAGAATGAGGTTGAGGAGTTAGTCAAACTGTTGGGCATTTGTTTACATTAGAATGAGGTTGAGGAGTTAGTCAAACTGTTGGCCATTTGTTTACATGAAAATGTACTTGGAGACTGTCATTAAAGCAGTTCTGACGGTGTCAGAGGTTCTGCTATGAGTAGGTGTGAATGGTTGATAACTGGTTTAGTCTATTAAATATGTAATTGACATAATGTCTACTACAGGACATGACTGATGCATATAAAAATAAACAGGGTTAATACTGCGAAGTTACGTGCTGGGAGGCTACTCAATCCATAGACTGTGAACATTCAGTTAAATATAGGATTATATTTTCACACACATATGTTACAAACCTCAAAATCAACTTGTTTACTTCACTTGTATGGTCGTCAGATAACCAGTAGTAAGATATCACAATACTCTACTAGACATGTACCTGGAAACAAAACGGACATCATCAAAGCCAAGGTTAGAATATCAATCTATGAGGAAATGTCACGATGCTTTGGTACTGCTTGTTAACAGAGACATACAGTACAAACTGTCAGACGTGGCATGTGTCACTATCATCTACCAATCTGTAGTGTATCCACATGGGGCAAAAACTGTATGTACAATCTCGAAAAATAAATATTCTGCCTACACCAGGATGGAAAGCATACACTGCATTCAATTCTACTGCCCTGATATGTTTTGATTGGGGCAAGAATACTTGTACTGTAAACAAAGAACACGGAATGTATCTGAATTTCCTTGCTAACTTCCCTTGTCATACACTGAAAATACTAGACAAATTGTCTGTCCGGCTAGTTAATCAACCAAACCAGTCCCGGTAACAGCTAACCGACATTGTCCTACAGTAATCACTAGCTAGTTGGGTCTTGTTTGTCCGCAGTCGAAAACAATTACGTCCTCAGGTCAAAAAGCAAATAACGTTAGCCTCTCTACATTAACAACAACGTCTCAACTAAAAGCGTCAACATTCTAGTTTATCCGAGTAACTAAACGAAGTAGACGTGTGATAGTTATCTAACTAGCTATTAGCTTTTAAATGTATCACGAATGTTTCCGTAAAACTGCCACAAACTAACATTAACAGCTACGTTACTGCGGTTAGCTTGACTAGCTAGCATGAAGTCAACGCAACCCCAGGCGGAAAGAACGCATCTAACCGCGTGTTGACCAAATGGGTGCATATTAGCAAAATTATATATTTATCTTTATTTTTTAATACGACAAAGTAGTACCTGAAATACAAAGTGCTGGAAGATGTCGATGACCTTGGTCTCCAAAAAATATTAAAGTAATTGGTCCTTTTCAGTGCGCACGGCCTCCTAACCAACGCTAGCTCCCGACATTCGAAACAACGGTCGTGACGTCATTCGAAGCAACAGCAGCAATATTTTTGTCACGTATAATAGCTAATGTCTCTCTTTTCATTGTAATTACATAAGAAAAATACGGGTGGTATATATCTTAAACTGCCCTATCAACAGGTTGAGATTGTTAAAAGAAAATACAGATTTCCAAGTTTATTATTTGTGTACGGAACGATTGCAAAAAACATCTGGAGCTTTCAAGAGGCCAGACAAATGTCACAATGTAGGCCTACTGACCACTTGCTGTGATGTATTATATTATTAAAGATCAGTCACATGTGGGGTTTATAAGGATTTAATGCATAAGTAAATGATAACGGGAGAAAAAACTTTTTCATGGTTTCTCAATATCCAGAGATTGGCGTATAATGCATGTTTTCAGGTTCCCATCCCATTATTCAGAATCTATAACAGCATTATGAGTTCTAAATACAGTATAGAATAAGCGATGATTCGCATAGCTTGTGAAAGGTGCATATATATTAAGTGTATCTATATTGTAGGAGCAGGTCCTGAATCCAACGGTGTTTTAACATTCAGGCACATCAGAAATGACTCAGCACACAGAAGACAAAATACCAGGTGTGTTTCAGCACTTCCTTTATCAGAGGGTGAAGTGTCTGGATCAATACAGTATCCAGAGGACTGACTATTGTAATAAGTATTTAGAAAATACTAGCGCGTAGCTGAGGGCTGCCTTATCTGTAGTTATCTAATGAGATTCTGAAGCCATATACTATTAATGGTTGCAAGACATCTGGGTAACATGAATCTGTTTAAGGTAACTCTACTGTAGGCAAGTGGTATTTACTTGGACATTCTATAAGCACATTACACCCACACAACTGTCACCATGATGTGACCCATCTTGAGAATGTTGGCTGTGTCACTCTAGGTTATTACTTCTGATTTGGTCAGTTTTAAATTAAAATAAATGGCAATATGTTAAATGAAATCCATTGTTCTTTATCTTTTCTCCTGACCTGTCCATGTAAAGAGGTTGTTTCTCTTTTATGGTTTGTTAAGTAATGTCTTATTTAAGCTTGTGTAATCATTCATTTTGCAATGTGAATTACATCTCTTTTGCCCATTTCACTCATTGCTTAAACTGATTAATATTGCCAGTTGACATAGTTCTTGATCTATATTGTGTCAGATTACTTTAACAGACATTCTTAATATATTTACACACTTATATGGGTCACATATTGTATGACAAAATGCAGAAAATGCTATTACACTACAAAAATCACCTATCACTGCAATGGACAACATGGGCACATCAGAAATATGTCCTTATTAAAGCATTGGTTATTTAAAGCCTTTTTGGAGTAATTTTCTTCAAATATTCTGGTCCCGTTTCTTCAAACCAACCCTAATTTTGAGGGGCCCCTTTATCCAAAGAATGTTCACCGTCCCCCTTCTCAGTGAGCTGGGGAGCAAATGGTCCCACTATCCAGTTGAGAGGAGTATTATTTAGCAGATAGTCCATGACTCCATCCAGAGACTGTCTAACCTGTTTTAATAAACAGAAATAACCTCAGTCACTCATAATTACTTATGAAAATGATATACACTACATGAAAATAATTGCCAAAACAAAATACACTGAATTCCAAATTATTATGCAAATAGAATTAAGTGTCATAAACATTAAATATTTTGTTTTTCAATCAAACTCATGGATAGTATTGTGTCTCAAGGGTGTTTGGATCACTGAACTCAATCTCAGACACCTGTGATAATTAGTTTGCCAAGTGAGCAGATTTAAAGGAAAACTACTTAAGAAGGATGTTCCACATTATTAGGCAGGCCACAGGTTTCAAGCAATATGAGGGGAAAAAAAGGATCTTTCTGCTGAGGAAAAGTGTCAAATAGTGCAATGCATTGGACGAGGTATTAAAACATTAGATATTTCATGAAAACTTAAAGCGTGATCATCTTACTGTGAAGAAATTTGTGGCTGATTCAGAGCACAGACGCGTTTGTGCAGATAAAGGCATAATGAGGAAGGTTACTGCCAGACAAATTCATCGGATTAAGAGAGCAGCTGCTAAAATGCCATTACAAAGCAGCAACAGGTATTTGAAGCTGTTGGTGCCTCTGGAGTCCCACAAACCTCAAGGGGTAGGATCCTCCAGAGGCTTGCAGTTGTGCATAAACCTACTATTCGGCCACCCCTAACCAATGCTCTTAAGCAGAAATGGTTACAAAGGGCCCAGAAATACATGAAGACTGATTTTCAAACAGTCTTGTTCACTGATGTGTGCCGTGCAACCCTGGATGGTCCCGATCGATGGAGTAGTGGGTGGTTGGTGGATGGCCATTACGTCCCAATAAGGCTGCGACCTTAGCAAGGAGTTGGCAGAGTCATGTTTTGGGCTGGAATCATAGGGAGAGAGCTGGTAGGCCCCTTTAGGGTCCCTGAAGGTGTGAAAATGACCTTGGCAAAGTATATAGAGTTTCTGACCGACCACTTTCTTCCATGGTACAAATAGATGAACCGTGCCTTCTGCAACAAAATCATCTTCATGCATGACAATTTCTGCAGAGAAATTCAAGAAGAAACTCTCCATAAACTTATAAGTTTAATGGATGCAAGAATTTTGATATTAAAGAAGGGGTCCTACGTTAACATGCCCTGCTAAGATGTGTTTGTTTAAAATAGCTTTTGACTTCCTTCAGAACTCCAAATGCTGCAAATTCAACAAATGACAATTTTCAGTTCTTTTAAACCTATAAAATGTTTTGGAACATTGTTGTGCATAATTTGGATCTTGGAACATGGCATTTAGAGTTTTTTATTTTTGAAAAAAATACTGTTTTCATTGGGTGGTTTGTTCAATGAAATTCAACATATACCCTAACGGTTAGTGACTTGAAAAGACTGTCATTTGCATTGACTATTGAGGACAAATCAGTGTAAAATATAATTTGCATAATAATTTGGAACGCGGTGTAACTTAAACAAAGTACTGCTTCATATCGACCATGACATAGCGACTAAAAAGATCCTACAGCATTTTTCAGAAGAATACATTTTGTTGGTCATGGTAGGTGGGTAACACTGTCTCAGGCCCTGCTCTACAGTGTATTTGCTAAATTAAGGTGGCTGCACATTCACGGGCTCGGTCAGCACTCAGATGTGAAACCAATTAGCACATTTTTATATGTACACTGCAGGGCCTTGTCCATGACCAGCGTTAAAAACGCTTTGCACCAGCTGTGCCATTCATTTCCTATGAGGCAGGCATTTGCTCTCAACTAAGGGACGTCTCTACCCTAGGCGCAAAAACTCTTGAGCGAAAGTAACTTTATGTTTTTCATAGAAGCCTGAACTACATTTTAACACTGGAACTGCATGATGATATGGGTAAGAAGTAATTTTTATGATAATTTCAGTTAGAAAAGAAACTACTACTGAATTTCTATCAAAAACATGAAAATCCTTGTATACACTAACAATGTATACACAAACCTAATAATAATGAGATTTCAATTGCTTAAACTCAGGAGCCACGCCTGTGTGGTAACAATCAATGTACACTCACCTAAAGGATTATTAGGAACACCCGTTAAATTTCTCGTTAATGCAATGATCTACTCAATTAATCACATGGCAGTTGCTTCAATGCATTTAGGGGTGTGGTCCTGGTCAAGATAATCTCCTGAACTCCAAACTGAATGTCAGAATGGGAAAGGTGATTTAAGCAATTTTGAGCGTGGCATGGTTGTTGGTGCCAGACGGGCCGGTCTGATTATTTCACAATCTGCTCAGTTACTGGGATTTTCACGCACAACCATTTCTAGGGTTTACAAAGAATGGTGTGAAAAGTGAAAAACATCCAGTATGCGGCAGTCTTGTGGGTGAAAATGCCTTGTTGATGCTTGAGGTCAAAGGAGAATGGGCCGACTGCGTCAAGCTGATAGAAGGGCAACTTTGACTGAAATAACCACTTGTTACAACCGAGGTATGCAGCAAATCATTTGTGAAGCCACAACATGCACAACATTGAGGCAGATGGGCTAAAACAGCAGAAGACCTCACCGGGTACAACTTATCTCCACTACAAATAGGAAAAAGAGGCTACAATTTGCAAGAGCACACCAAAATTGGACAGTTGAAGACTGGAAAAATGTTGCCTGGTCTGATGAGTCTCGATTTCTGTTGAGAAAATCAGATGGTAGAGTCAGAATTTGGCGTAAACAGAATAAGAACATGGATCCATCATGCCATGTTACCACTGCAGGTTGGTGGTGGGAGTGGTGTAGTAATGGTTTGGGGGATGTTTTCTTGCCACACTTTAGGCCCCTTAGTGCCAATTGGGCATTGTTTAAATGCCACGGCCTACCTGAGCATTGTTTCTGACCATGTCCATCCCTTAATGGCCACCATGTACCCATCCTCTGACGGCTACTTCCAGCAGGATAATGCACCATGTCACAAAGCTTGAATCATTTCAAATTGGTTTCTTGTTCACTGTACTAAAATGGCCCCCACAGTCACCGGATCTCAACCCAATAGAGCATCTTTGGGATGTGGTGGAACGGGAGCTTCATGCCCTGGATGTGCATCCCACAAATCTCCATCAACTGCAAGATGCTATCCTATCAATATGGGCCAACATTTCTAAAGAATGCTTTCAGCACCTTGTTGAATCAATGCCACATAGAATTAAGGCAGTTCTGAAGGTGAAAGGGGGTCAACCACAGTATTAGTATGGTGTTCCTAATAATCCTTTAGGTGAGTGTGTGTTTTATCCATCCTTTGCTCAAGTGTTTATTTTGTAAAATGTGCTGGTTGACAGATTGAAACGGAAATAGTAACAAACCTGCAGATGGTGAAATGACCCAGGATAAATGGAACAATAAAGTTTGGTATACCTGTGTTAGATGGTGACGGGTCTGCTCAAGGAGAGGAGGTGTGAGGTTGCTAGTGTTGCCCAGGGAAGCATGCAGCTCTTCAGCCGCTTTTCTTGCATTTGCCAGATGGTCCTGGACTGCCGTGGGTAGTCCCTGAGCGCTAGAAACCACCCCAGAGCATGCAGAACGCAGCTGGACGCTCAGACCACGCACCATCGAGAGGGTTCGCCACTCCAACTGCTACACAAACGTTTCCGTGAAGTTAGCTGTGGATAATTAACATGGCTACTTGGCAAGAACAGTGAATTGAAACTCACTACCTCTGTCGGATCTTTGGGACCGTCCTCCTCCCTGGTCTCTAAATCTCCACTTTTAGGCTGTTCCACCTGCCAATCCTTCCAGCGCTGGAGCAGCTGCTCTGGTGCCCCTCCCAGTTGTTGGTTGGCAGTAGCTAGCGTGGAGCGGGCCTTCTCCAGCAGGTCCAGGGTGGTGCTGATCTGGGTCATGGTGGCATATGTGGTGTCCCGGGCATGCCGGGCTCTCAGTAGAGAGTGCTGCAGAGCCCGCTCCTGCACCATGGAGGACAATTTGCCCAGACGGACAAAGTAGCTGGGACTGGATGGGCTGGAGCCCACCCCTGGGGATGTAGCCTTCTCACTTGTTACAGGCTCGGCCAAAGCAGCTGCAGTGGGGGGGAAATGATAGCTATAAATTATAATTGATCTTCTGGTATATTTATTGCACCCTGCTATCCTTTGTATACTGTCAATTCAGCAGATACTGGTTCAAATTCTCATTCATACTGACCCAGCTCTCTTTCACTGAGTGGCAAGTTTTGGTCCACCCAGTTCTCAGAATGGCTGAGGGCCAGTCCCACCCCACTGCTGACCATCTGGCCCACACTGGTACCCATGAATGAACTGAACAATCCACTGGCTGCTGCTTGAGTCATCTCCACACCCCCATACACTGCTGCCATCAAAGCCCCAGTCACTGTCTGCTTGGCTCCAGCCATGGTGTCCTTGGCCCCAACGACAGCTCCAGCCATGGTGTCCTTGGCCCCAACGACAGCTCCAGCCATGGTGTCCTTGGCCCCAACGACAGCTCCAGCCATGGTGTCCTTGGCCCCAACGACAGCTCCAGCCATGGTGTCCTTGGCCCCTACGACAGCTCCAGCCATGGTGTCCTTGGCCCCTACGACAGCTCCAGCCACTGAATCCTTGGCTCCAACTATGACATCTTTTGCCCCGCTCACAGACTGGTACATCATCCCGATTGTATCTGATACAAGCTGAGGGAATTTAAATATAATCAATGAAAATGCTGTTGTGAATATATCATCAGTAATTTTATCCAGTAAGAATTGAATGCAAGAGGGACTGTTCCGGAATAGTCTCACCTTGTCAGCTGGCTGCTGGAGGATGGGGAGATTCTCCACCCTGTCCAGTCCCAACATGGCATACTGATTCACCATAGCAACTGCAACAAATCAGTCATTAACTCCTAAAACAATAATTCAATAAACTATAGTATTTTTGTTGTTTTGTCTGTGGCACCTCAATGGTGGATCCCGCTTCCACTAGAAGCTAGAACCCTTGCTTTTCAATGGGAACCTAAATAAAATCCACAGCCACCAACTCTGTCTTTTGTCCTGGTTATGGTTTATGTTTATTTTTATGACCCTCTTTCCAACACAGACTTTTGCCTATTCACTGTTTCAAATAATGAATGCTCTTACTACAGAGTTGTGGTCGTTTCCCCTAGTTTCTCTTAAATGTATGTACTTACTGTACAATGCTCTGGATAGGAACGTATGCTAAATGACTCAAATGTAAATGTCCCTATGCATCCAAACCCACTCTGTGGCTCCAGTCTGTCCAGGAGCGGCTTGGAGCTGGAGGTGGCAGCTGCCCCTAGGGTGCGGACCCCGCTCTCGGCCGCATCCATGACCCCCTTCAGCAGGGGCACGCTGTCCTTGGTGTTTGTGTAGGCATTGGAAACTACCCCACACGCAGAGCTCACCAGGGGTATACTGCCAACACGGGACACTAAACCCTGGGAACAAAATCATTGTTAGGCTTTAGTAAAGGTTAGGAGAGTGTGTTTTTCCGTTTGCCCTAATCACTACATCTCCCGAGGACTGCATGCACTTTGCACTTGAGGATTGGTCTAGTTTTCTAAATCTTTAATGAGAGTGCCAATTCTCTAGGAAATATTTAAGACTTGTTTCAATGTTGGCAGTGAACCTGAACATTTACAAAGCAGTGGGTAGTTATCTACAGTCCCAGTAATGGTGCTTCTCACCTGCTGGTCTTCTTGAGATGGCTGGGCTGTGGATGCCCTGGCCTCATCCATGTTAGCGCTATCTTCCATTGAGCAAGATTTGTCTGAGAACAAGGGCAAGAAATAGAATTCTCTCAAATTTTAAATAATATTCAGGTGGGTGCTATTTCACAAAACTTTTACTATTATTTATGATAATGAGACAAAACTTTCGCTAGCATTTTGCCAAAAAAAAAACTGTCAAAGTAGAAGATGAAATATATAATAATAATAATAATAATAATGACAAATGCTAGTATCATATAATAATTAACCAGGGGGTTCAAATCCTGAGACTAGTGGTTTGAATTTTACCTCATTGTAGTAGAAGTATTCTCTCTTAATGAATCAATATGTGAGTTTGGTGTTGCAGTCTAAGGTTTTGCAACTCTGGACAACACATGCACCTCAGAGACAGGTGTTTGAGTCCCAGCATAGCAAACTGTCTGTGCCCATCCTCTCGGCCTCCCCCCACATGTTCTCTGTAGCTTCAGCTTCCTTGCACACATGCCCAAGTGTCTTTATCAAAACTCAGCTGATGTCCTTGCACACATGCCCAAGTGTCTTTATCAAAACTCAGCTGATGAGTTTGGCAAATGTGAACACTAAGGCTGAGGAGTACATATTTCACACAGAAAATCTCTCTGCACTGTGATCCCGCTGGAGCAAAGTCTGTGTCCACCATATCTAATTATGAGCTAGATAAAGATTTAATTAGAGCAAGATATTTTATGACTATGACTAGCTTTTCTCTTGATACGCAAACATCCTCGAATAAATTCATTACTGAAATGTTATTACCATAGTACTGACTGCCAACATCTTTTAGGGAAAACGCACACCTAACAGTGTTCTTTGAAAGCTTCCATCCTTTCGGTTCTTTCCAGACCCAAATTAGCACACTTGATTCTAGTAATTAGTGGGATGAAATGATAAATGAAGTTAGTAAGAACCATGGTTGTAGAGAGTGCCTACAGGACAGTAGATCTCCAGAAAGTTACTTCAAATCAGTGAATGTTAGTAATTGCTATCTTTCAAACCTAAGATAACTTTTCATCATGTTTGTCTTAAAGGTATAGTACATTTTGGGATTTCTGGCTTCTGGTTGTAAAAGTGGCAGTGTTGAGCCAAAATGTGCCTAATTTCTTCAAAAACACTTGTTTAAAACATGGAATTGCATGGCTATCTGAGGTATGACATTCATTATAAAATAGATTATGCACATACAGTATAAACAACATTTTATACATTCATTCCAAAACAGAATGCATCTTTAGTGTAAACCACACATTTCTAAAATGTATACGGTACACAAATGTGAGAACCATAGGTTGTAAAAATGTTTGCATTTCATAGTTCTAAATCATTTTCAAGTAACATCAGTGCTGTTGAAACTTCAGTGGACTACAAATCTCAAAACACAACACTGTTTTTGGAGAGAACATACCTCTGGTTTATAGAGCAATTGTTTTTTTCCGCATGATTTGTTAGCCTTTCTCTCCTCCTTCTAACCCTGCCTTGTCATTGGATGCGCAACTCCTTGGAAAGATCCGGGTTGGTGATGGGCACTCATATCCAACCACATGTCACTGAGCCACCAATTCTTTTTGCACTGCTCATCCAGCATGGAAGTCTTTAGTCAGATCAGGGATAATTACGCTCACCAACTATACTTCCGTGATTGAATATACATGCGCTCGACCACTGGAGAGAAATGGGGCTATGGCAATTTGCGCTGCCTCGTGCTGGAGGTCCGGGAAAAGCTGGAGAACCCATAGTCAGGCTTGAACCACTGACTATCATGATGTAGTTTGTCCTGCAAGGCCCAATACGCCACGCAGCAATTGGTTTAAGTGTTTTGTTTGATTTAACTAATCAACCTCATGGCTAATTTAAATATGCACATTAGGGTTTATATGGCTTTAACATTTTTTACATTTTGCAATAATTTAAAGCAATTTTGAAATATAAAATAATTAATGATTAAAAGTAAAAACAATTTGTTCTTTAGCCTACTGACATTTATGTTTAAAATTGTCTATTAACCATACATAAACTCAGTTATTAATATGAAAATAACATTTATATTATGCTCTGACCATTTTTTATGGAACTAATTTCATATATATACACAGTAAATAACATATCAAGTTTAAAACATCATCTGATTGAGTATTATAAATAATATGTATATTAACATAATGCCATGAAAAATACTTGATTGCTTTAGTTATTTCTACTTAAATTCCCAATTGTTTTCCAATTATTTTTTTCAAATTCCAATATACTTCTTCAGATAAAAGCAGATTCTGGACATCATTTTCTGATATCTTTCTGAGCACTTTTTTTTCTTTGACGCATAAACCATGTAATATATTTATTCACCTTCAGAGAGCAGCATTTAAAAAAGGCACAATATGTAGCTTCCAAAACAATAACAAAAGACGCACTTTGCATTTAAAAAGCAAACATCACTATAGCTATACACATACAGGTCCTTCTCAAAATAGCATATTGTGATAAAGTTCATTATTTTCCATAATGTAATGATAAAAATTAAACTTTCATATATTTTGGATTCATTGCACACCAACTGAAATATTTCAGGTCATTTATTGTTTTAATACTGATGATTTTGGCATACAGCTCATGAAAACCCAAAATTCCTATCTCAAAGAATTAGCATATCATGAAAAGGGTCTCTAAAAGAGCTATTAACCTAATCATCTGAATCAACTAATTAACTCTAAACACCTGCAAAAGATTCATAAAATATATGAAAGTTAAATTTTTATCATTACATTATGGAAAATAATGAACTTTATCACAATATGCAATTTTTTTTAGAAGGACCTGTACATGTGTGTGTGTGTGTGTATATATATATATAATAATACATTTTGACATCATCCAAGTACATCTTTTGCTATTGTTTTGATTGAAAGAGCACTAGCAACCAAAAACTACATATTGTACATTTTAACCACATAGATTGTATAAATCACTGGATATAACCATGTGTGACGTCACCCATTGGTTTGTAAAGATCTGATATGGGTCATTGAATTTGCCGTTACCGACAAATCTTGGTTGCGGATGTGACGATTTTAGATGAGAGGGAGGAGTAATCTAACTAGCTAACTGATTAATTGGGATGCTAATGAAAAACAGTATTAAAACAAAATATAACGTTACTTACCGGAAAAAGTGAGCTGCCAACTCGTTGTACAACCGAACGCCATAGCCACGCCCTAAGTGCCCCTTTGCTTTATCGCAGATTAAATCCAGACCATAATTAAAAACATTTTCATAATTATAAATTGCAGAAGGCTTAAATCTAGCGATTGAGACCGTATACTCATTATGAAAATGATTATTACCTCAGTAAATTAAGTCTATTATGTTTCTCATTCTCATAGACTATTATACAAACAGAGCTCTTTTGCAACCCGGCGTATCGCCCCCAGCTGGCATTCAGATAGAATGCAGGTTTAAGCCACTTCCTCATTTGAGTCAAGTCAACTAGCCAAACCGGATGCTCACCTGTGCTTTAAACCTGCCCTAGGTAACTTTTTTTGAAAAATACAAAAAATACAAAAACAGTGTTTTAGGAATAGTAAATGTTAGGAACTACCACATTGGATCCAGGGACAGAAAACATCAACAAAATAAACAATAGTTGAATAACAAAATTGACATTTCACAATACCAGGAACAAATGCATATTATGGAAAAAATTGTGTATTTTCAGAATATGGTTATATTGTCTCTGTTTTATTCCTGTGTTCAATAAAAAACATATATGCATATTTAAAAACTATAAGTAGAATTCGGGCCGACAGGACAACTGAATGGAAAGTTCCCCGCCCCTTCTGGTCTACGGTGGTATGGGGCATGGGGTTTTACATTCCAAATAAATAGCCAAACGACCAGACGCACAACATTCGAAATCCATTATAGACATACTATTTACAGTTATGAATTTGAAATATATTTATAAAAAAAGAAAACAAACACTAGATGCATTCATAGTGCAACGTTTGGAGTCCTTAAAATGGAATTCAAAAGATTGAACAGTACTTAAGCTAACTACTCTATTGGGGGAAAGTTTGCCCCAGTTCTGTAATATATATGAACGGTAGAGAATTCGTCACCTGGATTAATGTACTATAACACTTTTATTTTCCATATCTAACCTGGCACGTAGGCAAACTTGTAGCATACACACAGAAATGTTGAGTAGGAAAGCAACAGCTTACACAAACGTATTGAAGCTTAGTCTGGAAGAGGAAACATTACAACTGCTTTTCAAAATGTGTTACTTACATTACCTTACTGACAGTATGCTCCGATTACTTAATCTCTGCCGCTGTCTGATATATTTTGTTTAGCTATGGTGCTAGTTTCCCAACTCCCCACTTAAAACACCATTGCAACACATGATGACCCAAACAAAGGCGGAGTTGTCAGATTGCTCCTGAAAGTTAACCAATCACTTTAAGTTGAAACGAAACGGCACAAACAGCTACAATAAAAACATCTTGTTACGTATGGACGTATTTTATCTTATAATAATAATACATTTTGTTTCTATTTTGTCATTTTAACTCGCTGTATGCATTTAAAAAAATAAAAAAAATAAGTAACATAACCATAGACAGTATAAATGAACATAACAGGCCTAGCTAGATTCTTGTAAGTCTGAACACCTGCAATGAAGGATGTTCAAATTATAGAATGGTGTGATGAGAATATATTTAGGAATAATAGAGCTATTTACAATTTCTCAGAATGCATGTCACACATAGAGGTTTATCTGATTTTACAGTGCCTAATTTAACAAACATTTGTTAGCAGAAACCTTATTTGTCCACACGCCTAGGCACTAGGAGGCACTAATCAGAGACTGTAAGGGCACTAATATATAAATTGTCTCTGCACAATTTAACTGTCCATTAGAATGTGCTAACTAGTCTTTGGATTCTTTGTTGGTTGTTTCCAGTTTCCACTGCAGCGATATGTCTTTTTAATACTTTTAAACCCTGATCCGATGCAGACTTTTTATTGTTATTGGTCACACCTGCAAATGGAGAAGCCTTCTCCGAATCTCATATTGACAGAGTCAGATATGCATGGAAATCCAATAAAGAAAACGTACGATAGAAAAAAATCATGAATGCGTCAGGTCGGGGTTTGAATCTTAACCCAGGGGTCATGCCAACGGCAGTTCAATATGGCAGCACAATCTGGGTTTTCAAAGTTAGTGATCATGCATTGCCTTGTTGTGCTCTGGTGATTCCTTTGCGATAGAAGAATGGAGACTGAGTAGCTTACATAAGGATTGCAGTTAAAACGTTCTGGTTGAGCAAGCATTATAGGAACAAGTACATCCGTGAATGAGTTCCAGAAGACACATATCTCAACATCAACTTCTCAGAGTCCACTGGAAATTGTTGGGGTGAAACAAAGCCTTAATGACAAATTAGAGATCATAAAATTGGGAAGGAGAACTTGGTGAGAGAGGTTTCTGTTCAGGGAAAATACATTTGGCCCACATAGGAAATAAGCCTGGTTGACTCATGGGAATGGCACTGGGGGGGTCCCATATGCTGTGGTTGACTTGTGGTTCCAACTTGTGGTTGGAAAACTGTTAGTTTTGATGTAAATTCCATCAAAAGTAATGACAAATATAATGAACTATGATATCAAACAGAACCTCAGGTGGATGACATCATGGACTAGCCAATCTGTAGTCAATAATCTACTCAGCGTTTACATTTATATTGTTATGACTGGTATACACCTACACCCTTCTGTTGTTTTGCACAGAAAAGCAGCTTTTTAACAGTGGAAGGATATTTACTCATATTGTGAGCTCTATATAGGTCATATTTCTTAACTTTCTGTAAAAAGTTGAAAGTTACTTGAAACAAAAACAAATGAATAGATATGAAGTTAAAACATCATGAAATAATTAATGTTGACTGGAGGAAGGTGGTCCCTGATCATGTCAACTTCATCTTTTGGGACTGGGAAAGGTCAAACGTGGCCTTAGGAGTGATGCTGAACAATAGCCTATGTTATATTTTCAAATGTTTAATATACAGCGGGCTTTTGAGAAGCTGTTTTTTGAATGACACAAATACAAATTTTCACAATGTCTGCTACCTCAGTTGCCTGGGAGAACCCTGACGGACTTCCGGCAAATTTGAGATTTGCTCTGCAAGTCAGTCTGGCCAAAATGCCCATTCAAGCCCAAGTCTGATGTATCCAATTGTGCCGAGACGCATTTGAGCGATGTCCGTTGGTGACGCCCCTTTGGAAATGGGCTGTGAATGAACCTTGCCCAGACCCACTCTCAGTCAGAACTGAGAAGGGTCTGTTGTTAACCAGGCTACTACCTCAGTGTTGACGATGTTTTGCATAATCCAGAATGTCATGAAGAGTGACATTCGCATATAGTGTAGAATGTCATAAAGAGTGGTCAGAAATGCAATGCATTGCAATGTCCCTGTTTGCCATGAAAATTAACTTAGTCCCCAAAAAACATTTCCACTGCATTTCAGCCCTGCCACATAAGGACCAGCTGCCATCATGTCAGGGATTGTCTCATTAACACAGGTGAGAGTGTTGACGAGGACAAGGCTGGAGATTACGCTGTCATGCTGATTGGTGCTTGAAATCATTGTTCTTCCTCTGTCAACCATGGTTACCTGCAAGGAATAGGTGCCGTCATCATTGCTTTGCACAAAAAGGGCTTCACAGGCAGAAATATTGCTGCTAGTAAGATTGCACCTAAATCAACCATATATCAGATCATCAAGAACTTCAAGGAGAGAGGTTCAATTGTTGTGAAGAATGTGTCAGGGTGCGCAACAAAGTCCAGCAAGCGCCAGGATCGTCTCCTAAAGTTGATTCAGCTGCAGAATTGGGGCACCACCAGTGCAGAGCTTGCTCAGGAATGGCAGCAGGCAGTTGTGAGTGACTTTTGGAGGAAGGCCTGGTGTCATGAAAGGCAGCAAAGAAGCTACTTCTCTCCAGGAAAAACATCAGGGACAGACTGATATTCTGCAAAAGTTACAGAGATTGGACTGCTGAGGACTGGGGTAGTCATTTTCTCTGATGAATGCCCTTTATGATTGTTTGGGCCATCCAGAAAACTCCTTGTCCAGAGAAGACAAGGTGAGGGCTACCATCAGTCCCGTATCACATCAACAGTAACAGTAAACAAAATCCCACAAATTCTGACATTGATCATGCAGGAATGGGCTGCCATTGGTCTGGATGTGGCCCGGAAGTTAATTGACAGCATGCAAGGGCGGATTACAGAGGTCTTGAATAAGAAAGGTCAACACTGCAAATATTGACTTTTTGCATTAACTTAATGTAATCGTCAATAAAAGCCTTTGACACTTATAGAAATACTTATTAGTGATAACTACTCACAAAAAGATATAAAAACTCTGAAGCAGCAAACTTATTAATGTAGCAATGGAACCAACCAAAATCATACAATTATTTAACACAAAAGAAATTTCACCAAAATCAAGGTTTAATAATTATTGGCACTCCTTATTCAATACTTAGTGCAACAACCTATTACAAGGATAACAACACGGAGTCTCATCCTGTAATGTTTGGAAGTTAAGGAACACATTGAGGGACTTCATCTATGCAGATCCTTTCAAGATCCTTCACATTCTTGTGTTTGAGGTCTGGTGACTGAGATGACCACGACAGAATATTGATTTTGTTGCAACAGAACAATTTATGTGTGGATCTTAAGGGTATGTTTTGGGTCATTGTCTTGTTGGAAAGTCCTCATATGGACAGGTCTCAGCCTCCTGGCAGAGGCAACCAAAATTGCCTAATTCTTGGTGGAATTCATTATGCCATCAATCTTGACTAGTGCCGCTGGAACTCTGGAATTTAAACAGACCCAAAACATCACTGACCCACCACCATATTTCACTATGGGTATGAGGTGCCTCTCGTATGCATCTCTGTTTCGACGCAAAACATCAACAAAGATAGAGAAAGACACAAACTCCAGGTTTCTTTCTCCAAATGACTATATTTTAAAATACTGACGTTTCTGCATCAAATTTGCCTTCTTCAGGGTCGACTCAAAACATGCCAATGCTGTACCTGACCAAAACCTTCAATTATGGTCTCATCTGAAAAGTACCTTCCTCCAGTCATAATTTAAGTGATGTTTGGCAAACTCCAAGCAGTTGCGTCTGTCTCTTGCTGTCAGAAAGGGATTTAATTTGGCAACCCTTCCAAAGAGGCCGTGGATGTCAAGGTGGCATCTGATGGTGCTTTTTGAAACATGGTGACCCCAAGATGCCACCAAGGCCTGCAATTCTTTCACAGTGATTCTAGAGAGTTTTGTTGCCTCGCTCACCATCCACTTCCCTTCCTGGGGGGCAAAATGCATATGCGTCCTCTACCCGTGATGTTTTCAACTGTTCCATGTCTTTTAATTGTTTAATATTTGCCCTGACAGTGCTCAGTGGTAAATTCAATCGTTTGTTGATCTTCTTGTATCCATTACCAGATTCATGAAGGTCTATGTGTAACGTCCGGCCTAGGGCGGGCCGGGTATGGACTTCCTTTTCTTTTCTTTAGTCACTCTTGTGTATATGTCTGCCTTTGTTTTTAATGCTTTGGTTACTTCAGTGCTATGCACAGTGGTTTAGTAGTATGTTTAGTTTCACATGTTCCCTTTGAGTTGCTCTTCTGTGTGTGTCCTGTCTCTGGTTTGCTCCCTCCTGTGTTATATTTTGGTTCCCCCTAGTGTTCCTTATGTGCCTTACATGTGTTATGTTATTCCGAGTGTGTCTGTTAGGTGACGTCAGTGTATTAGTTTCCCAGGTGTTTTGTATCAGTCTTCATTTGTTTGAGTATTTAGCCCTTGTGTTTCCTCCATGTCCTGGTCGTTCAATGTTGCTGTTACGTGTTTTCCTGTTACGTGTTCCTGGTATGTCGTTTGAAGTATATTCTGTTTAGCCCCTCGTGGCAGTATTTGTTTAAGTGTTAGTTCTAATAAACTACGTTTGATTGCATCTCCTTCGCGCCTGCCTCAACTATTTACCGCTTCATTGATGGATACTCGTGACACTATGACCATCTGTATGTTTTGAACTGCCAGTTCTTTCGTTTTCTTCATAGTGTTGGTTGACAAAGGGGTATTGCATGCGTGTTAGTTAATTTGTTATACACTAGTGAAACAGGAAGTGATGTAATGGCTCAATAAGTTTCCCGGGACTTAGATGAACATAAATAAGTTTAATTCCTGGTTTAATTTTGATAGATGTTATTTACAATAATCTTTAAGGGTGCCATTGATTGTGAAAGCTTGATTTGGAGGATATTGATTTTTTATTTTATCAATGACTGATTTTGGTTGGTTTCATTGACACATTAATAAAATACAGTATTTTTCCCATGTTGGTATTTTGAGTTTCTCTATACCGTTAATTTGATTGCTTATTGTTTTTTTTACGGTATTTTTTGTGCATTGCCAGTCAGGGGTGCCAGTAATTATGGAGCCCACTGTACTTGCATGCAAACACCCACCTTTATAAGTAAGTTGGCTTGATAGATAAGTTTCCCTATCAAGAAACAGATAAGATAACAACCCCCTCATTATCCTTTGGTCAAAGGGCTATTGTGACGAAGACCTATACATTTAAAAACAGTGCATTCATATTATACTGTACACTTGACTTTGTATTCACATTCCACTTCACTCATTATACATATACACTTATTTTGATACATTTTAGTAGTGTGTAATTCATGCAATGTTCCCTTGGAAGAAAGTTTCTCTGTCTGAAGCCAGGTATGGTGTTAGATGCTAAAGGTAAACTATGGTTATATAAACACCCAATCGATTAAAAAGTAGAACATCATTGTGACAGATTGATAATCAAAATCCTTAAACATGAGAGGTGAATGTCTGATATTTAATGTATATTAATAATTACCAAAAAGGGTAAGGCCAATTCTATTGATATTTTGGGTATAACAATCTATGTACATCATGCCATTTCTTTTGAGAATATGGTTGATTGCTGTAATCAAGGTTTTTCTCTGATACCCGCATTTCTGAATCTACACCATCATACTCTGGCAATCTATTGTGTGACTGTTTCTGAAGCAGTTGATGCAAACTGTCACGATGTTGGTGTATTGAGGAAGGGAGACCAGACAAAGAGAATTGTTCTGTGGTTTGTTTAATAAACACAATTGCAGAAAGTAAAATATAACACTGGTTGCTGATATAATGGGTAGACAGGTAGGTGGGCTGCACACAATCCTATATAGATTTACTATGCTCTTACCACGGCATAGAAAGAGCTAAACACTAAACGTATGCCTGGCTCTAACACAATATACTGTATTTATGACTCGTACTGGGGAAGAAACAAAATAGTAAGTATGTTCCAAGGTCCAAATCACAGTTCAGCAAACCAGTGTAACCCAACATGCGCCACTCCACAAACAATCACCAATGAGCCGCACACTCCCCTGGGCAC
>JACXGM010007492.1:20022-30663 GCA_016801145.1 Umbra pygmaea
CACAGAATTTTCGGCCATTCGTGAAACTGCCACAGAGTTTGAAGTTAAGTGTCCGTGGTAGTATCACGTATTTCGGAGATCACGTTGAATAATTCGGATGTGGGTTCCATCAATTACTCCGACAACAAGGCTGCTATATTCATAAATGCAGTTTTTATGCCTGCAAGGTGGGAATGTCCAGTGGAAAGGAAATGCACTGCGACACAATAAGAGGTTCTGAAAGTGCTGTAATTGTTTGTGTGATCACTCTGCTTACAGAAGGTTGTGAAAGACCCAAGTCATCACTGCTACATTGTTGCATTTTCCCAGTTGCCAAATTTCTTAATGTAGTGATTACTTTCATTTCTGGCACTGACATTTCTGCGCTGTCTCTGAGATGTTAGCGTGACTCTAATAAGATCGGTCACAAAGGAACTCTTAAGCCTCTTAAAAGTCCTCGTCTGTACTCCTACCAATTTTGGCCTTAGGACCTCTTTTAAGAGTTAAGATGCTTTCTGAATTACTTTTTTCTTTACTAGGATTTTTTTTTAATTTTAAGATTAAACACCCACATTTCTAAGAATTTTCTTAGAATTTTCTCACTAGGAGCTACTCTTTGCATTAAGATTCTTTATGAATACGGGCCCAGGACTTAAATAACAGCTGGACAAAGCTGAATGTAGTTAGTAATCAGATTGAACAACCACTTGATTAATTATAATGAAAGACCTGTCTATAGCTCCTGGTGTCCAGGGGATGGCGCCAAAGCTCCATAATACCCATAAATATACATAAACTCAAATCAAGAGTAAATATGCACTGGCACACTTTATATACAAATATACATAAGAGTCCACACCTTCCGGGATACCATTACACAAACAGCCTCGCTATCTGTTCACTTGTGTTCATGAAATCCAGAACCGAACCAACAACCCAGATGCTGTACTTTTACAAACTGAGATCGACAGGGTCACTAAAATACTTACAGTAATACAATCTAATAATATAATAATACATGTGATTGCCTAATGTGTTTTACAGTGCAAACTCGAGACATTCAGAGAGATAATCAGGATTCAAATTCCTATTTGCATTCAATGATGATCGTTGTTCAACAAGCAAGTGGGAAACCTTTGGTTGTGTAGCACAATGAAGACCTTTCTAAAATAATAAATGATTACAACAATTTAGACCTATGTTATTACCTACATCAAACATGCAACATGTCATAACTCTTTCATGCACCTGTCCTTTGTAGTTATGCAATAAATAAAGAATGTAGTTTACAATGTTTTTGCAGGTTACAGTTACTGTTTTTATGTAACCGTGCTACTCCCCCTCCGTCCTTAGCACCTCATCAAGATTAATACCTCAGTTTTAACACATCAATCAGGCTGTTTAGGGTTTGTGGAAGGGCCGTGATACATCAGCAAAGTGCCTATCCTATTCATTATCAATTAGAGGAAAGCAGTGAGCTTTCCAGATGGGGCCGCCGCAGGTTTAGGCCGCCGTGGGCCGTTCCAGAGAGCAGCATGTTTGTCACAGCCATGTGGCCCCTTAAATTGTAAGCGGCAGCCCAAATAATTTTTCTCGGCCTCCTTTCTAGTGTCAATAGTAACGTTCTTGTGCTGCAATATACATCATAACTTAGTCTCCAGTTAAAGTGAGGTAAAGTAGATTTCAGTTCTCAGTGGATTTCAGTATTATCACTGCATTGTACTTATAATTACATCTGTGGTTTTCTGTGCATAATGTAACACATAAACTACAAACTTGAAAACTGGCTATATATTTCTATGAAAACATTGTAAATGTTTAGCTGCACCTCAAGAGGGCACTCTTTACCCACCATGACAAGCCAATGTGTTGCAGATGTACTACTAACCTCTGTATAATCTTTCAAGGATACTTTTGCACCTATATTAAAGCCTTGTTAAGAGAATATTTTCACACATATTATAGATTTATTTTCATTAGATAACATGTGCAGGTGGATCTCGTAATATCTAAGCAAATGTGAAGATTACAATAAAGTTTATTGGATACATATGTACAGTATATTAAAATATATATACATATATATTCAATATATATAAAAAGCATATTGTTGATTGATTGTACATCATTGTTGATATGTATTGTTTTAAATACTAGAATAGCATGTACAGGTCAATGGATGCAGGTGAACCTTAATTGAGAATGAAGGGTTAAAGCTGCAATATGTAACTTCCATTCACTGTTGTGTCTACCCGAATGTACATATATTTTTAAAATATTTTTTCTATATATTTGTTTTTACTAAACACACAAATAATACAATGAAAATATAACCAATTTCCGAAAATACTTAATGTGTATTTTTTGCTAGTTATATCTAGTTTGCTAGATATCGTGGAATGTTGATTTATCTATTCTACTATTGTCTGTATTTTTTTTTAGGTTGATGTTTTCAACCCCTGGATCCAATATGCTAGTTCCTAACGTTTACTAGTCCTAAAACATAATTTTTGGATTTAGTTGTAGTTTTCTGAAAAGTTACATAGTGCAGGTTTAATATTAATGCCTGGACTGGAGTAAATGGGATGGAGTTAAAAACATTAAATCCAGTGTGATATACCATTCCATTTACTCCAGTCCAAACACTAATATGAGCCCTTTATTGTCAAATAGGTTTCACAGCCTCCAATGATAAAGTTGTCTCTCTGTGTGTCTGGTTATCCCAGCTTTCCAGACACAAAAAAATTATTTACCGAAATCTTCATTATCTAGCTTCTCAATATTTTAACATCTGTTCGGGTGAAACATGGGGAGAAACTAACTAAATATTTTTAATGCATACAGGTATGAACAAAACAAATCTGAAACACTCCAAACAATTTCCGCAATTCATTTTTGCTTAATATCTAGATTGAAATGAATTTGGTGGGCACTTCATCACCAGATACCAATCCTAATAAAAGCAAACATAGTCACACAGTATGCAGACATATATAGGCATAACAGGGAAAACTCTAGACTAGTTGATTGAGAACTGTGGAGCATCTGTCCTGCTTCCTCATATATTTTAGTTATTGGTTTGCCTGTTTTTGGAGAGTGTCAGGATTTTATGTTCCCCAGTGTCCCCTTACTTCCTTCTTCAATTTCCCCAGACTGAGGTTAACGATATGTGCCCAGGAGGCCTGCAGTGTCATCTGTTTCTGCTTAATTCTGTCTCTGCTCCACTGAATCAATTGATTGTCACCCAAATTGTTCTGGATATTGAGTAATTGAAGATTAGGAGATAACAAGAAAATCACTGATCCCTTAGCAAAAGGATCACTTTCACTGTGCCTGAGGACATACCATGCTAGATGAACAGACTCAATTGAGAACATAACCAGGTTGCTAAAGCTGTATGTTGCAGCAGCTGTTGATTGTTATCAGAAACATTGTGTATTACCTTAGCATTTGCAAATGGTCTGCGTTCAATTAACAAAATACTGTGTTTTAAAAATCAGAACAGGATCCTTTTTTTTAACCAATAAAAAAACTAGTAATGAGGACAAGTTCACCATCAACTGAAATATAAGCCAAACATAAGGTAGAACTTATAAACCATATCCCTGCATTGGAATAATAATAGGTCCAATATTAGGCTATCAATCAAGGAAGGCTTTGTGAGGTAATTTGAGCATGATCATTGCAAGCAAAAATGCAGTATAATTATAAAGTAATGAAAAACATTTGCACTGAATTCATGTTTCATAAGAAACAGATGGTACAGGTGTAATAAAGAGAGAACGTTAACAGAACACTGTAAAGCTCCTTCTCAATACTTGCTTTGTGTTTATTTCTCAATGTGACGGCAATATTTTATTGTTGTTGTTAAGGTCAAAGTATCTGCATCTATTTAAAAGACACATTTGTACCAGCAGAAATAGTATTTACAATGCACAGCAACATATCGCTTGTGTCGTGGTGCAACATCCACTATCAGTAACATGGAACACCATTACAAATCATCTCATGTTTAAAAGTTGATATAACTTTTGCCCTGGCAAAATATGGTGTAATAATAACTTAATAACCTTGGCTGAACTGATAGGAACAGGACCGTAGCTCATGTGGAAGTAATATTAACAACCGAGGTGGGCCATGTATCAGAGGCATCTACACAGCTTATGTAATGTGTACTGAACTGATACAGTCCTCCTGTAGCCTCAACTAGTTCCATTTGTCCAGATTGAAAGTTGCAGGTCAGTTTCCTTTTACTGGCTTCATGTTATCATTCCTGTTCTAATAAATAAATAAGCATATTAATCAGTTTTCACCAATGTTAACACATTTTGGGGTTTAATTAGGTGGCTTTTAGCTGCAATAATGACAGTAATAACTATTTTTTGAGGTTAGCGTGTCCAAACTCAGCATTAAAGTACAAATTAGGAGATAATGACCGGCATCAAGTGGCATACAATTTTAAAAACATAATTTGCTTTTTCAATTTTAATTATTTCAGAATATTTAAATACACTATTTGAACCTATGAACTTTTGCATCATTTTGGCAATCAATTTCTTTAAATTTACTGATGTTTTACTGTGTGCACATTACACCCACCTCCATAAACACAAAACCCAATTTTTCTGGACACAAACGCCACCCTTTCTGCAGACCTTGACCTGCATCCCATGCTCAGCATATTTTAGTGATTGTATGGTTTAATAATAAGGCCAGATGTTCAGTTCATTGTAGTTGTATGTATGGTTTCATAATAAGACCATATGTTTAGTACATTGCTTTTGTATGTTTGGTGTCATAGTAAGGCCAGATGAATAGGTTGTCATTATGTCATTGGTGGGATCCCAAAGGCATTTTAAATTAGCGTCATATTTCCAGGTGTGATGAAATTGACAGTATGGTTTTACTGAGTCTCAGTTGGCTAGATAAACTAAGTATTGTGCAAGCAACCCCAAGCTTTTAAAACAACAAACAAAATTAAAGTACTGTAATAAATAAGCCACTCCTCCCTGGAAAGAAATATCCCTTTAATTTATTACTTTTCATCATGCCTACTCTGTAGGTCCTCCAAGGTTTATTCTAGTGTGATTATTTGGCCAGAGGGGTCTGCCAGCGGGTCAGTGGTGACAGCAGAGGTGCATGGGGAACATGAGGGAGACAGCTACAGTATAGCCCTGAAATATTTATCGTCTGGCTAGGATGTGACTGAATCCATCCTGACAGTGATGGCAAGCAAACAGTATTTTTATTTATTTAACATTTAAAGAAATCAAACATTGAAAATGTTTAAAAACATAAAAATCCTAAATGTCAATTAATTTATGTATTTGCATTTAAGTATATGAAATAAATGTAAAATAATCCACATTGGGACATTACTAAAAGTTGGTAAACTCCCAATTTTTTGTAAAAGTAGAATTTCATTTAAACATTGTTCAGTATTTTAAATGTATTTAATATGTTTAATAATACATGTAACTCAAATTAATTTGACTAAAAAGATCAGTTAAGAACAAAATAGGTTCCATTCCAGAAAAAAAAGGTTCAGGTATTGCCGAAGGTGTCACACATTAGACCAGTGGTTCTCAACTCCGGTCCTGGGGACCCAATGCCCTGCATGTTTTAGATGTCTCCCTGCTCCAACACCTACTTCAAATGAAACAGAGACAAGCTTCTATGCTCAAATACCTAATAGCTTCAGTGGTGAAGCTATGAGACATTGAAAACATGCAGGGCAGTGGGTCCCCAGTTTTTGTAGTTTTACGTTAGAATGGTCCAGGATGAGTACATCGGTGAAGTAGTATGACAGAAGGGTGGCGAGTTTGCAGAACGGATATACGCTTTGTTATCAGAACAGGAACAGGTAAAGAGCGTACGCCTATACTCAACTGAAACATAACAGGACTGCATAACAAGTATAGCTGTGTAAACATGCTCTATCGTGGCACAAACGCGTAGAGCTAACTGTACAGAGCGTACGCCTTAACTCTAGCAACACACATGTCTCACACTACCTAAATAGCAAATGCATTTCTTCCTGGACATCAGCACCAACAAGACAGACATCAAACAATTACCCACACCACCCTCTGGACCCATGAGCTTATAAAGCTACAGAGTACTAGTTAACCCCAGCTGATAGCAATAGGCAATTAGACTTAACAAGCCCTATATTCCCATCACACTATAGAGACATGGTAATCACTATTGGAGTCCAGATGGTGGTGCTAATGTACAATCTATATTTTTTAAACATAAATCAACAGTACTGGCTATGATATAAACACAATATTACATATATATACTCAAGAGTCCATAATTCAGTCCAGTGGCCACGCCATCTCACTCTGGGACAACGTGACAGAAAGACCTTATTTATTTTAGTATTTGGCCGAAACTCTGATATTCCCAAGAACAGGACTGGTGAGCTGCTGTTTTGAATGTAGTGAGGCAAAGTGGTTTAATTCACATCTTTTTCTGTGTTTCATAATAATATTCCTTAATCTCTTCCCGCTGTTGCAGATTCCACTCACACAGCCACCGTGATTGATGGCTACCATGACAATACGCCTTTCAGAGAAATAACACGCTTGTTCTTCCAGCCTGGTCAGAGGTCAGAGGCAGTACTTTTATTCTATCTGGACCACTACCAAGACAAAAGCAGCAATAATTGCATTAACATTCATCAGAGCTCAAGTCATTCCTAATGGCTTGTAAAGCGGAGCATATACTTGTTGATTCAACTGGTTCCACATTTCATAATTACGGGCAACAGTCAGGATAAGGTCACGTTGTTAAAGAAAACATATTCATGAGATTTTTACCTAAATGGTAAGTTTGCAAATAGCCTACTTACTAATATCTGAGTACTTTACAGCTAGTTATCAAGGGCTGTATGCTCAGGTGAACGTCTCAGTGGGTCCCCGCTGTCCCCCCAAAAAGGCACCTACTGTACAACAGCAGGTGCCAAAAGAGCAGGTAAGGTCATAGCTGATGCCAGCCATCGGAGCTACAGACTGTTGGACCCTCAGGTCCACCAGACGCCACCAGTACAGGAGCATCCTGCCTAAAACAGTCATGATGCGCAACAGCTTCTTCCCTCAGTCCATCAGGCTGCTAAATGGTACACATTAAAAGTCATGATACAGGGTCACAACAGCTCATATGGACATTCCACTGGTATTAAAATCACTGACAGCATCAGGCTGTTGTGTGATTGTTTCTATGGTCTCTGTAGCTAGCTATTTTTTATGCTAGCTGCATTCCAGTGGCCCTGGCCACATGGTCATTCTATATTCCATGGCTCATTATTGCAAACAGAATAACTGTTAATTGTACATTCTGTATATACACTGCTCAAAACAATTAAGGGAACACTCAAATCACACATCGAGTTGACTTTCTCCGGGCCTCCTGCACGAGGCAGCGCAAAATTGGCATAGCGCTACCCGGGATTTGGGTTTCAATTAATGAAACATATTAAAGATCAAAATCTTTACTGTACATTGTGTAATTCGGTGAGAACAAAATATGTTGAGAACCAAAATTACCAATTGTAAACAATTGAAATCACAAGCTTTTGCTGTGTGAATTTCTGGTCTGGGGAACATGAGGAGGCATATGCCATCAATGCCTTCATTATCCAGGAAGTACCTGCATACTCTGGCCACATGAGGTTGAGCATTGTCCTGCACAAGGAGGAACCTCACTGCACCAGCATAAGGTCTGATGTGTCTGAATGTGAACCTGCTCTCATCTGTCAAGTGAACAGGACGCCTATGGCAGACCTGTCAATTCTGGTGTTCTCTGGCGAATACCAATCGAGCTGCATGGTGCTGGACTGTGAGCAGAGGTCCAACTCCCTCATAGAGACTGTTTCTGACAGTTTGATCAGAAACATGCACCAGTTGCCTGCTGGAAGTCATTTTGTAGGGTTCTGGCAGTGTTCCTCCTGTTCCTCCTCGCACAAATGAGCAGATACCGGTCCTGCTGCTTGGTTGATATCCTTCTACAGCCCTGTTCAGGTCTCCTCGTGTAACGGCCCATTCCCATAATATTTCCTCCATGATCTTGAGACTCTACTGGGAGACACAGCAAACCTTCTTGTGGTGTTCCATCCTGGAGGAGCTGGACTACCTGTGCAAACCGAATGGTCTGTAACTACCACCTCATGCTACCAGTAGTGACAAGGGCTAGCAAAATCCCAGACTGAAGAATGAGTCTGGAAGGATAAGGAGAGAGCAATTGTCTGTGGCTACCACCAGCAAAACCATTCCCTTTTTTGGGTTTGTCTTGCTGTTGTCTCTCCAGTGAACCTGTTGTCACTTTCATTTGCACCAAAACAGGTGACATTGATTAACAATTGCTTATTCTTCCTAACTGGACTGATTGATATCCCTGAAATCTAAATGACTTGGTGTAATACTGTGATGATTGTATAATGCCTTATTTTTTTGAGCAATATAAATACAGTGAGCACCATCTTTCATTGGACAGTGACCATTTATTTGATATTTTGGTTCTTTACTCTGGCACTTTAAATTTGAAAGAATACAATGACAATATGGTTCAAGTGCAGACTTTCAGCTTTAATTTTAGATTACATTCATAGATATTGGATGAACTGTTCCGAAATGACAGCACCCTTTGTACATGGTCTCCCCATTTTCAGGCACCAAAAACATTTGACAGTTTAATGTAATAAAGTACTAATTGTCAATATTTGGTCACATATGTACAATTTTCACTGAACAATTATTAGATGCTAAGGTCTTCAAACTATGTGTGCCAAAATATATTACACCCTAGTAAGGTTACACTAATATAATACATTTTTTTAGCTTTTATTCATCTTAAATGAAATATTGATACATTTGATTTAATTTCAAACTTCACTGTGATTGCTATACTTCAAATCCACTCTATTTAGTCAAACACCAAGCAACAATACAAATGGGAAGTAAAGGATTGCATTTATAAAACACATTAATCAAATTATGTTTTTATTTATTATAATATCAAATTAATCATTTATTTGTATATATGGCTGCTATATCTGCATGGATGTCAGCACACCACCTCAATCTCAACCCTGACAAGACTGAGCTACTCTTCTTCCATGGGAAGGCCTGTCCGCTCCAGGACATGTCCATCACAGTTGAGAACTGCACACATGTGTCGCCATCCCAGAGTGTAAAGAACCTTGGTGTGATCCTGGATGATACCCTCTCATTCTCTGCAAACATCAAGGCTGTGACTCGCTCCTGCAGGTTCATGCTCTACAACATTTGCCAAGCACGACCTTACCTCAGCCCAGGTAATCATCCAGGCACTCGTCATCTCACGTCTGGATTACTGCAATTCGCTCCTGGTCGGACTCCCAGCGTGCGCAACGAAACCGCTTTAACTCATTCAGAATGCAGCAGCCTGCCTGGTCTTCAACCTTCCCAAGTTCTCCCACGTCAAAACACTTCTACACACACTCCACTGCCTCCCAGTTGAAGCTTGAATTTACTACAAGGTGATGGTGCTCACCTACAGCGCAACAAGAGGAGCTCCTCCACCCTATCTTCATGTGATGCTCAAACCCTACACCCCAACATAGGCTCTCCGTTCTGCTACCTTTGGGCTCCTGACTATCCCACATCTTTGGGCCAACTCCAAATCCAAGCAGTCAAGACTGTTCTCCATCCTGGCTCCTCAATGGTGGAATCGGCTTCCACTGGAGTCTCTTCCTATCTTCAGGACATGTCTGAAATCCTTCCTCTTCAATCAGTACTTAAATTTGTTGTTTTCAACTTCTGTAATGTTGAAATGTTTTTGTTATCTGTATGATCATTTTCTAGCACTTATAATGTTCCATAAATATTGTCTGGTAAAGATGTTTTCTAGCACTGTTTTGGACTATTCATTTGTTAATGCTCTTACTACTAAGTTGTGGTTGTTTCACCTAGATTCTCCAAATGTATGCACTCACTGTAAGTTGCTCTGGATAAGAGCGTCTGCTAAATTATTAAAATGTAAATGTTAATAAGAAGAAAAGGGAATTCCCATACAGTAATTTCAATCGGTTTGGCACATTTGTTCTTGTAACGAACCAAATCACGCAAAGATTGGTCTCCTGTGTAATGACACCCGATCATTATCAGAGCAGGTATAATGAATAAAACAAATCATAGTAAACAAACAAATCATAACTTAGCTGCATTTTGTAAAAGATATTTGAGGGAGGTTTATGCTTAAAGGAAGTGTTAAGATTTAGTGTTATTCACCAAGTATAGTATATAACTACCTTGATGGAGTGTGTATGAACATCATGAGCTTTGTGGTGGAAGGTTCATGAGCAGTGGTGGGAGGATCGTGAGCAGTGATAGGAGGATCATGAGCAGTGTTGGAAGAAACAATAGTGTTGGTGCATGGACCAAGAGCAGTGGTGGAAAGAACATGAGCAGTGGTGGTAGGATCAAGAGCAGTGGTGGTAGGATCAAGAGCAGTGGTGGGAGGATCAAGAGCAGTGGTGGGAGGATCAAGAGCAGTGGTGGGAGGATCAAGAGCAGTGGTGGGAGTATCAAGAGCAGTGGTGGAAAGAACATGAGCAGTGGTTGTAGGATCAAGAGCAGTGGTGGGAGGATCAAGAGCAGTGGTGGGAGGATCAAGAGCAGT
>JACXGM010007493.1:0-18430 GCA_016801145.1 Umbra pygmaea
GTGTGTGTGTGTGTGTGTGTGTGTGTGTGTGTGTGTGTGTGTGTGTGTGTGTGTGTGTGTGTACACAACGCTTGGCCCATTCCATTCCCTCTGATGCAAACCCATAGAAGGCCGACAGACAGGGAAAACGGTCCACTAAGCCTCTGCTGAGCAAACACAGGTCTTCAGTGAGTGACAGGAAAGCCTAGCAAACCTGCAGGGAGGCCGGGAGGGGCTGGAGAGGAAAGCAGAGGACACAGACGAGACATGAGCTGCTTGATTAGCAGTGCAATCAGTAGGGTATGATGGAATGGCACAGCCAACACACCACGACACCGAGCGAGAGAGACCTCTGTTCATCTGTCAGATGAACATAAAATATCTGGGGCTGTTTTACAGCCCCCCCCCCCAGGTGAGCATCGACCTCTTCAGCCACGCTCCAATTTAGGTTCAGTGTCTCATGTGAGCAGTGAACTCTGGTCTGTGAAGGTATCGAGGGCTAACATGAATATTCTTAACCACGGTATGACTGCTAAACAGGGAACAGGATGCGATGTCAGACACACCCATGACTAGGTGTAATCTCACCCCTCAGCTGCCAGATCAGCTCGCAGACTCTTGACTAGGTAGCAACGATGGCTGAACACGTCACCAGCAGCAGTTCCAGCTTCATGCTACAGATCTCCTTCAGTCACTGACACCTACAGGCTGGCTGGAAGGATAAATAATAAATGGTGTGTTCCAAGTTGTTCGCTTTTCCCCTATAAAGTACATTTCATTACTTTTAGAGACCTTGTCAAATGTAAAGCACTACCTATGGTGCGATTGTGCACGCAGCCCGTGCAGGCTACTGTATCAAGAAAAATAATCCATCTTGTATCAGGTAAGACACAGGGGTAGCTGGGTCATAGTATCCTAGGCAGTCCTGCATGGTGGGGCTTTGACATGTCTTTTATTACACGCCTGTCAGGCATCTGTTACGGAGCTAACAGTTAAACAGAAACAGTAGACCTGCTGACTGATTTCTTTGCAGTCTACGGGATGTCTTAGTGAGGCAAAAGGGAAGCCCTGTATTTCAATGACAATCGAAAAGTTGTTAAGCGAACCTGGATTGTCTTAGAAAGGGGCACAACCATCATGTGATCATTAATCTGCTACCTCCTTCAATGTGAAATGTTCCAGTTTGCAAACAAATACGTTCATCAAGCGTCAAAATATGACTTCTAATTGACAGTATTGTTATTTATCTTTTTCCATTGCCTGACATATGTTGAGAAGAAGATGAGCCATGTGACACTTTTTATCCTCACAGGTGCAGGATGGTCGAAGATCGATCACATGCTTCCTCCAAGCATGTGTCGCCAAGCTGATTCTTATCACACTGCTCATTCAACACAGAAGCATTAAAACCTTAAAAAATCATTTTCTCATTGTGTGAAATTCTACGCAGTGCCATTTTAAGTAGTTCGACGTGTACACCTTTGGCAACTATACAACCATGATTTAATTCACAGGTGACCAATGTGCACACAAGGAGTTACTCGAGAACATCTTCCATGCAATGTTTTGTGGGCTATTCTAAGTTCTTTCTAAAAGTTGAAGGTCACTTGATAAGACTTACCCGTCTACCCTGGGCAGCGCTGCATCATCTTTCATATGATATTACATTGAATTTCTCTTTAAGATGTTGTTGACAAACCTGTGGCCTATGGATAATGTGATGGTGACAAATCAAGACCTAAGGCATTTCTAGGTCTTTCTTTAAGCCAGCAGGAGTACCAGCAATGTTAACTGGCATCCAATACAACAGACATTCGTCGACATTAAAGACAAAAGACGAAGGTTCCAGATTTATTGCTCTGGTGCATCTTTACTTTGGTAACTAGAGCTATAAATAGTCTATATAGCTGTCTGTTCTGCCAAGGACATCATAAAAACCTGATTGACACTAATGAAAACACAGGCTTTCCACTTCAATTTACTTTTACACTGAAGACTCGTCTTAATGACAGCGTAGAGAGCTTTACAATACTGACTGGACTGTCTCATAAAATCCCATTCCATGGATCACCACATCTAAGTCCTTGGCTTGGGAGCGACATCTTTTCATTTGCAGGTCACCCGTTCAACTTACAGAGATGGAAGGATTTTCCTCCTGCTTAGGGTAATTTTCAAATCAATCCCTGACAATAGCCTCTCATTACAGAACAGCGATAGAGAGCAGACAGAGATGTCCCTCCGTTCACACCAGCTGGTTCCCAGAGGTCAGCCTTCACAACATGCCATCCCATAACCATCACCCGACACAGACTTCCATCCTGCACTTCCAATGTGGCCTTCCCTCCCAACGCTAACGACAAACCTCTTCTCGGACCCTGTTGCTCTTACTCTGTGCAGTGTGTGTGTGTCTGTGTGTGGTTGTATTTAAACACCAGTTGTCTCGGTATTAGATTTTCTGACATGGCTGTGCTGTGACCTAGAAGGCACTACTGAAAGAGTAGTGTTCTGATTGCTTTCTAAATCACACCATATTCCCTACATATTTCACTGCTTTTGACCATGGGCCAAAGTAATGCACTTAATATGGAACAGCATGCAGTTGAGGATGCACCTTTTATCATTGCTCATGAATAGCCTGGAAGGCCACCGTAGACCATGTCTAAATCAACACAGGCCGGATGCCACACATAGCCTCCTGCTTTAACCCCCCAACCACCCCCAGTCACACCCCGACCTCCCCCTCTCTCTGTTCTCAGGAGACTGTCGACCTTGAGCCAAGGCTACTTATCTAAACATACCCCTATACCACTAAAGGGAACGTGACCCACAACCAAGTACTTGCCTTGAGGTATTCAACACAAAAATAATGATAGCAAGGCGTTTACTTCTACTATGTTAACTGTGCGTTAACTGTGAATATCACAGCAATATCATTAACTTTTTAGGTCAACAATCCTTTCTGAATAAGTTCCTCCGAACCATGAAATGTTTTGTGGGCTATTCTAAGTTCTTTCTAAAAGGTGAGGGTCACTTGATAGGTCACCTGACCGAGAGGGTATCTTGTTTCTGTACATTTACCAGATGGCATTCTTTGATAACCTATTTAACACTTTAATATTCTAAAAAAAGGAAACGGGACGGCATCTCCAATTAAGGAGAACAACAACTTGGTTTTCATCATGACTGCTAATTAATGAGGACAAGAGAAACATCCAAATGTGCTTCCTGGCACTCCAGATGGTTTGAATAAAGCATTGAAAGTTTAACATACCGGACATGTTAGTCTTGAAAACCTTGTCACATGGTATCGTTTTTTTGCAAGTGTGTTAGTGTGATTGTGGTCTGAACAACAAAGTTATTTGGGATAGCATTTTTGTGGTTGGGTTTAAAGTGTTTATGAAGCTGTTGCAGGAAGTGTAATGATATGTGGTTGATACTAATTGTACACTTATTATGTTTAGTAGACAAAACTCTACATAACTGCCCATAAAGGACATTTTACAACCTGGTCAGATCCTAAAGACATAATGAGACTGTTGTAGGAAACCATACTCGAGATTAGTACAAGATGGTAACTTATATAATAGTTGGTGCATTCAGGTTTTAGGCCTTTAACACATGACCAAATACAATATCAAATGAATGATTATACCCATGTATTGTACAACATAGAGAGCCTTGTACACATAAGTACACAGATATTGTTCTTTGTCCGAAACACCACAAATTGATATTTTCAGCAGACACTCTTAGTCAGAGCAACTTTGCTTTAGGAGCATTCATGGTTCACTGTCTTGCTTATTACAGCAGATATTTTATTTTGCTGGCTTGGAGATAATGATCTGGCAACATTCCAATTAGTGGACAAATGCTCTAGGTTAGAGTCAAAAGCAATGCTCTACATAGGGAATAGGGTGCCTTTATTTGACATAAACAAATATTTCCTTGGTTGTTATAAAATTAAAACATACAGAGGCCAGAGATAGTTTCCGACATTTCAACACAATCTATAGAGCTAATACAAGTGAATAGGTTTGTTCATAACGGCCATAAATTACTTTTCTTCTATCTAGAATGACCTTTGAAACCAGAAACAAAACATTTACTATTCATGTAAATCGTGTTTTGTTCACTGGGCTAAACAAAGGTAGGCATGTGACTGGAATCAAAACTAGACCAATGAGATGAACTGCAAAATTATAAAAAACAGTCAAATATCCTGATCAGGATGGCTCAGAGTCCATCCACACTATTGTACAGTCACAGGGAAACATGCATGCTGGCACACTCTGAATAACTTGACTTAATGTCAACGTCGTACGGAGGTCATGGGTCACTGGAAGAATACACATTGCAAGGGTTGAATTCATTCAGATGTACATTACTCTAATTACTCCACTCCATACAGAATATAGCATACCTGACTCCATACTATAAGTGATATATTATATTTATGAAACATTTACTTGTAAGTTAGATGATAATCACCCAGAGGCACAATGCTGACATTTATCTGAAGGTCAAACATGAATTCCTGATCAGTTCTGCTGCCATTTGTAAATATTACCCAAACTCTATAAATATCCTTTTATCTACAGTTGTCTGTATTTAATTCATTCCCTGACAATTACTGAAAATGTAATTTTCTCTCTTTCCTCTAACCTCTCGCATCTGAAAGTGGTTGTGGATTGGAATATAGAGGATATTGAGTCTAAGATGGTTGACTGTCAAAGACACAGGGATGGTGTCAAATTAACGCTGTGATGAGATCAGGGAGTTTAACGTTTGAGTGAGAGACTGACACTCCAAAGACAAAAAGCTTCTAAAAGCAAACACAGATAGGACTGTAAACTGGAACAACATTTATACGAAAAGATTATAGTTGCTTATGAGGAAAATTTCAGTGCTGGAGATTCTAGAATGGTCTATAAAAGTAAATGTTGTTCTGGATTGTGCTTCAGAAATGTAGAATAAATCAATAAAATTGGGAATATATTTCTATTCTTTCCATTCTATTTCCAAAGGCGAGACATTTACTTTCAGAGACAAAATTAGATGTCACAGTGAATGTCAGTGTAAGAGTACAAGCTTTGCTACAGGAATCCTGTGGTTAATTTCAATGAGAAGATCCTTTGGCAATCTAAACAACTGGTCAGAATGGAAAATGACAACGAAATACTGATTTTAAAGCAGACATTTAATAAAGCATAAAAAGTTTAAGCACCAGTATTAACATACATAGACATTATTTACAACACTTCGCAATGTATACGTTCTTAGTGTGGACAACAGATGTAAGGTAAAGCAATTGTTCATGCATATTGTATGTGTACAGCATATATAAAAGCATGACCATTGTAATATTCAGCAGTTGAAGTTGAAATGTAAATTTTTTTCAATAGACTAGGCCTACATCTTGTACGAGTCATGAATATTCCTTACAGCTACCTCAATCCTGGACTTAATCATGAGTCAAACTATCACATACAGTATATCCCCAAGAAGTACCGACCAAATATATTACGCTTTAAATATCTTTAATCCAAAAAGTAAACCAGGACCATTTAAAGCCTGTACAGATGTCTTGCCATGTACTAGAGCAAAATAAAGTCAATAAATACAAAAATGGCTACAATATTGGGGCTACTCAGAATTTCACCCTGTCCAACATTTGTCAGAAAGTGCAGGGAGGAGACTGCTGGACATTTTGTACAAATCCTGGCATCCCAAATAAATGTTTCTTTAAACGTCTCTGAGACTGATTTTAACATAGTGTAGGCACTTGTTGTTGGGCAGAGAGAGCGACCAATCTGATTGGCTGACACCCTGAAGTCCGTCCCTCATACAGTCGTCATCAGTTTCAGCGAGCCGGCGGATCGGAAGCGGAGGATTTTCTTCTTCAGGTTGTGAGAGGCCTTGATCTTGACAAAGGCCTTAGCCTGAGCAGCGGTTACCTCCTGAGGCCCAGCACCATGCCCTGCAAACTGGGGCCAGTTCATCCCAGCGCTCTCCTCAGAGTCACTGCTTGTGGTGCTCTCTCCTACAAAGTCCCCCTCACTTAGGCTGGACTCGCTGTCCCCGAAGCAGTTGGTGGTGTAGTTACTGCGCTCATCTTCACTGGTGTCCATGACAGTGGAATGGAATAGAGAGGCACACTCGGCAGAATACTCAGAGTCGCTGCCGGCCACGTAGGCATAAGGGCTGGTGAACTGCATGCTGGAGGGCAGGTACATGGTGGTAGAGACCTGGCCAAGGAGCTCCCGCTTTTGCCTGCGATGAGCTCTCCTGAAAGCCTCATCGTAAGGCACCTCTGTGATGGCCCTCAACCGGCCTCGGCAGTACTCCTGTCCGCCCGTCCGCTTGTACTTGGGCTTGGCCACCACTGCTTCCCTGCCATGGTGGCCGTGGTGCCTGGATGCAGCCAACCTGGTCGCAGAGGCCGTAGCCACATGTTTCTCCAGGACGCGGCCCTCTGGGATGGAGGCTGGAACGGTGCGTTTGGCCCTAGATGACGCCCCCCTCCTGGAGGACACTTTGTGTAAGTTTTGCACCTCCTCAGGCTGACGAGATTTCCTGGACCCTACGGATCGGTGACTCTTCTCCCTCCCCACTGCCACCTCGGGGGAAAAAGACTCAACGTGGCCGTGTGCACCCTTGTGCGGTTTCAGGGAGGTACTCTTCACCTTGACGATCTTGACGTTCTTACCACCCTTGCGGAGCTTGACAGTTTGCTTCTGGGCAGGGATGTAGTGAGCGCTGACCATGTGACTGTGACCTTCATCCTGACTCTGGGAGGAAGACCCACGACTTCCCAGCTCCAGCATGGGCTTTTCTTTCTTAGGGTGCTGGACGATCTGAACTGAGACCGGGACACTTTTAGGGATTTTCATAGGAGTGCCGGTTTTGGCAACTTCTCTGGAAAGCGTCTGGGAGTGTTTGCTACTGATATCCTCAGAAGTAGCAGGGTAATAAATATGCTTGCTCTCCTTTGGGGAGGAGTTGGCATTGGGAGTACCCAGGTCTTGGTAATCTTTAGACAGTGGACAGGTTGACGTCAGAAGGACATTATTGGCCGACACCTCAGAACCCTTCTTTTTAACCTGGTTGTCGGTGTTGTTCACCGGACTGTTGGTGTGAATGTTGCTGCTGGTAATTGAATCATATCCATTCTGAGGTTGACCCAAAGGCTGGGACAGTATCCCATGTTCTAACACCCCTTTGCTCTCCCCTGACCACTGCCTCTGAGAAGAGTCTGTTCTTGGATCAGCGTTACCGGTGCCTCCTGTATTTAAACACGTCTGCCAGGCTGCTTTGAGGTCAGGAACCGGAGTGGCCCACAACCCCTGCTGCTGCTGGCCAACATTAGCCTGTCTCACACACAAGCTGGCCTGTCTCAGGATGCTCTTGGAGGGATCAGTGCTGATGCTTGTCCGTGGTTTGTTGGTCCTTATGGGCTGAGCTCGCCTCTGAAGCAGGCCCAATATGTAATTGTCCAGTCTTTTGCTTGCGGGCGCATGTGAGGCAGGCCAAGATGTGCACTGCGGGACCGGAACTGTCTGCTGCTCTAGTTTCTGACAGTCACTGAAACCCTCACTGCCGTCACTTTTTAACAAACCCCCATCTTCCCTGAGGTGGCCGGCCAAAGACTGGAAGAAAATGGGGCTCTGAACGGCCACGGCGTGAAGGGGGCTCGGGTAGCGGTACACGTCGCTACCGTTCTTGCCGATCAGGTCACAGTGATACTTTGACTGAATTTCTTGACTGGAGGAGGTGTCCAAAGAAGGGGAGTAGGGAACGGAGAGGGACGTCTTTACCACCCCCGTGGTCTGCTGCTCCTCACATGGGCCCTCACACTCAGCACAGCCCAGCTCATCTGAAACCCAGGAGACAAAGACCGGTTTTAAACAACCATAGATTTATCTAGATAAATGAGACTGCAAGATTTGCTGAGATATCCATATCCGTCCGCGTAAACTAGTGAAAATATACATTGTTGTTATGTGAATAGGCCCAAAGATGAACAACTACAGTACAACGCCCATTACAGAACACCAGATACCCCCAAGTGGATCCTATTGGAACCAGACAGGATGTACTAGAGTATAAAACAACAGACACCTCCAGTTTCAGTCACAATTTGCTCATTTCAACAATAATGACACATAGAAACTTTCAGTATGTCCGCAGTGTTGACAGGTTAACAATGCAAAACATGCATCCTTTCAATATGCTAACGAAGGGAGCAGTTGTTTTAGACGTGTTAATGGGCCTTTTGTTTGGGTCTTATCATCATAGGTGGGGTTTGTTAGAGCTAAGCCATCTGCCTGGTCTGGCAGGGAAACAAGCTTATCCCAAATAGCACCCTATTCCCAGTGGGTCAATAATAGTACACAAGGTAGGGAAAAGAGTGCTTTAGGACATAGGAGTGTTTGGGTTTTTCTCCAAACCTTTTCTCTATCGCTCCTTTGAAACTTAATCATAGTGTTTCCACAGTAAAACCTCACTATTGGTAACAACACCAAAGAAACTATTAGAAGTTCAACTGGGCCAGCTGGTATCAGGCACTGAAATAAAACATGACACTGAGCCCCCAGTTATGTGGACGCTGAAATGTGTGATGGGGGCTTTAGGGAACGAAGGGAAGAGTGTGTTGTTTACACAGCAAAGGACAACAAAGGGATTTAGCCTAGCTTGTCAATCCCAAGACACACCACATGTGACATCAAACAACGGGATTATGTCCAGCCCACAGGTGCAGACCAGGGCTCGGCTGCAGGGCTGGGGGAAATTCCTAGCCAATACGGTCAGTGAACTAAAAATGTAGTTGCTGTCAACCACGGCTGGACTGGGCAGAGTGGGCTTCTCTCTCACCTGTAGATTTGAGCCGTCCCTCAGAGGCACAGAGCGATGTGTCGAGGGGACTGCAGAAACAGGTGCTAGAACGACAGCTGGACAAACACTCGCTGAACACCGAGTTGGAGGAGTTGGAGAGGGACCCCGAAGCTCCATCGCTCAGCTCGTAAAAACCTAGAGAGAGAGAGAAGTGAGATAGAGGCAGGGTAGAGGAACAGAAGGGAACATTTTAACACGTTGATTTTACACCCTGCAGGGAGGGAGCTGTCATACAACAATTTATTACATGACAGGCTGCAGCTATTAAAAGAATTAATGCAGAATTTTTCAAGCACTTAAAAAAACAAGGATTTGTGTAAATGGGATTTAGACTCAAGTAACGTTACTTCAGTTTGCAGCTTATCCTACTCTACATCTGCTATGCTAATTGTCTGCCATGTTTCATTAAATGAAGAGACTGGTGGAATGCTAATTTCATAGCAACAGAAATTTTCAATTTCACTAAAGAACTAAAGTTTGAAGTGAACAGTTTGCAGTATCAAATGTACTAAAATCATTCTCCTGTAATTTACATAAAGAGTATGGCATGTTTTGTGGTAAAATTCAGAACATCCGACCTTTCCAAACTGACCTTCTACATAAGGAATGTGTAACATATACAACTCATATGGGAATACAGTGTAGGCCAGCCACGGTGTTTGGACTCTGTGTTACCATGGTTGTCCAGACAACGACAAAGAGAAAACAAAATGAGATAGTAGCCAATTAAAACAAAAATAGTTGCATTGTTGGTCACTTCGATGTTATCCTACCTTTTAGCATTTTAGACGATCTAATGTATTCTCAATGACCTAAACTGAACAGGCACACAGTTGGCAGAACCTACGGATCATAGTGTCCTCAGGGTAGCAATCTGAGGTAGAACCCATAGAATTAATTCTAATTGTATAGTAGAACCAGACTAACCTGAGCTTGGGCGGCTGTCGGTCTCTAAATGCTCCTGTGGTGCCTCTGTGTCCAACCGGAGGTCACTGATTTGCCTGTCCAGCTCCTGTAGCTGATTTATCAAACCTGCATCTCTTCTTCTTAGGCAGTTCTGAAGGCAAATCCACACAGACAATTAATTTACTCTCAGTTGTACAGTAACACGTTGGATCCTGATGTATAGATGGGTGAGTAATAACAAAATTAAAACACAAAGTGTCTCAGTAAATTGTTGGGTCCCACGAGCAACCAGAACAGTCCAATCCTCCTTGGGTTTGAGTCTACCAAGTCACTCTAGAACTCAACTGGACAGATGCAACTCCATTCTTCCGAAAGATTGTCCATCAATATTGTGTTTTGAGGATGGTGGTGGAGAGCGCTGTCTAGCAATCTCCCATAAGTGGTGAGACGAAGGTAATAGCATATGATTCACACCATTTATATACTCATCAAACCATTCAGTGACCCCAGTGCTCTGTGGACGGGGGCATTGTCATCCTGGAATAGGCCTCCCCCGTCAGGACAGAAATGTATTACCGTGGGATAAATGTGATCATTCGGAGGAACTTTGTAGTGATTTGCAGTGACTCTTCACTCTAATGGGACAAGTGGACACAAACAATGCCAAGAACATGCCCCACAATGCATCTGTATTTGGTATGTTCCTCGACTCATTGATTCAGGTTCTCTTTAACCTGTCTGTAAGTCTATGTCTATTAGCTTGAGTGCCAGTGCGTTACCATGCCACCAGTGCGTTACCATGCCGCCAGTGCGTTACCATGCCACCTCCTCAGTAACTATCATCACAAACAAAAGATACCGTGTTTGCCATGACAACAGGCAAAGGGGTTAGTAAGAGCGCAATCTGTGTTGGGACAAGGCTATATCTTATATATACAGCTCAATTGAATTGGGTGTTATATTAAAGCAGTAATAGCATGCCCAGATTCCTATATTTGGCCCTGTGATGTGATTAATTCCATAACCTTGGATGTTTATCACAGAAAGTAGACCTGTAGTTAATGGAGTGCACCACGTTGGTGAGACCATGTCACCCTATCAGAACCCATTTATATCCCAAACTAAATTAGACTCACATCCCATGGGAGCCAAACAATTGCTCCCTGAAACATGCAGGTTATGTGGAACGGGCCGGGTGGCACAAGACAACACCCAGATCATGTGGTGCTGTGGTCACATTCCACTTTTAGAATGTGGTTGTAACGCAAAGTTCAACAGAAAATGTCAACCCTGCATGTTTATTGACAGATCATATTTACATTCACTGAATGTGGGACAACTATGTATCTTTCAGACAGCAGACATATGTTGCATTCCCTACCAGGTACCTCCTGGTCTTCTCCTTAGATTAGCTATCGCCTGTGCAATTCAACTACCATTTGCTCCATGCACACACACACAAGCATGCACACACACACACAAGCATGCACAAACATACACACAAGCATGCACACACAAACGCACACACACAGATTCCACGCTATATTGAGCAGCAGCACTTCCTCTCTCTATAGAGCAAGGCAGCAGAAGAAGGACAGGACTGGCAGGCCATAAAACCCAGCCTGTGACAGGGGGCAGTGGGTGATTAATGTGCTTAGAGCATACTGGGGACGCAGAGAACATTTTCACACAAAGTAACACTGAGGATAGGCACACCAACGCTTGTTTGGCTCAATATTCTGATTTTACAGGCTGCTAAAAAAACTGAGAATGTCAAAATGTCAACAAACTGAGAATGTCAAAATCTTATGTTTTAAAGGAAATGTTAGAGTAAAGTGGTAGGCTATGAAATACCTTGAGGTTGAAAACGATTTTAGTCCTACAATGAATAAAGTGTATGAGAAATAGTATAAAAATGTACAACTTTTCCAAAAACAATTCAGTACTTTTCTCTTTAGTGCCTTTCTGCCAAATTGAACCCAGGTGTTTTGCTTGGGTTAACTGAGCTCAATCTCAAACAACCAGCCCATAACTTCCAAGCATCCTTTAACAGCAACGGGGGGTGGGAGATCTGCTTGTAAAAGTTAATTTCAGTCTCCTTGTTCATTGTAACTCATCAGTAAATCTCATTCACGAGGCTGGACCCCCTCGCAGACCGCATTAGTGGTTCAACAATATCCTTTTTTCTACAGGAAGTTTGATTTAAATAACACTCATTCCTTTCTAATGTCTTTCCTGCTATTCTTTACATCATTTTATCTCAGGGAACCAACTCCTGTCCTTTCGACGATCAGTTACTGTATTGTTTCGGTTCCGCTGACAGATTGAAAGACTGTTAATATAATCTTTCATTATTATGAATGGAGAACAAATAAATATATATTACACGTTTAACAAAGTGTAGGCTAAAATGTTAAACATCGTTCAAAATGTATCTGTAAGCGAGTGAAAGATAGTTAACTATATTCATTCCACTACGTATGAAAATAGAAAATCTGTCTGGACATATAATTTACAGACCTCTGTTCATAGACACCTTCCTCAATCCTATGACAGACTTCGCACCTCTCGTTTACGCCTGCCTGGAGAAGCACCAAATCAACGTGGCCAACTTATATTAGTCTTGGCCATGTTCCGCTATCCCTGGAAGGGTAACCATAACGCAGCAACTCCGTGAGGGCATAGATCTCCGGTTAAATTTAGATAGATTCAATCCAACGATACAATAATTGTCACTGTTGTAGGCTAAATATTTGTAATTGTCGGCCAATCAAAATATAACAGACCGAAACAAAACGGTCTATTTAATGATTATTGTATTCATTTTTTCCCCAAAAAAATGTAAAATAAATGAATGAGTCTACTTACCAGTTGTTTTCTTAACAGTAAAATGTTTTCTTCTAAAAGTTTTTCCTCTGAGTTCAAGTAATTATCCTCATGCATAAAGCACAGGGGACCTTCTCCAGATGGTCTTGTGTCCTCCTGACGATTTAACGCATTTCTGACCAGTAATTCCTGTCGTTGTCGCAAGTACTCCAGCTCTCCAATACCCGCTAGAGTGGCTTCCAATCTTTCCCGAGTTCGCACCCGATCCATTTCTCCCTCTATTCTTTCCCTAGAGCGCGTATCACATTCTCTCCTATCCCTCATCTGTAATGTGCAATCCTTGGAGCCCAGCCTCTCAGCAACAGCAGCCGTTTGCTTCACAGTATCCATCCAAGAAGCGAGTATGATTTACAACATCTAGCCTGAGAGGCAACAGCGGGCCACATAAATTGAATGTGTAGTAGCGACTAGAAAATGATGATCCAAGTTGAAATCTTTGAACAGTAAATTACATGTCCACAACTTTGTTTAAGTCTGCTGAAGTATACCAAACCGCATCAATTCAATACAAATCGGGTGCGTAAAATCGTTGCTTTTGTTATCCAAAAAGTAACGGGGTCTACAATAAAAAATCATACATCTCTGTGTTTTTCAGCTTGCAAAAATCTGCAAAAGTTGCACGGTCAATAAGACAACAGCTACAGTGTAACGTCAAATATAGAGTGTAGCAATTTTTCCAGCAAGCAGCTCGGAGCGTTCTGAGGGTATCAGTGAGTAGCGTAGGATCACATCTCTCTTTGGAGACCTATCTACTTTGTCCGTGGTAGCAGCATGTCTTAGCGCCCGCCGGACATTCATTTATCCTCTTCTACTCTCCACCCGTTTACATTAATACAGCAATAATAACTTGACGTTTTTCACTTGTAATATGATTATTTAATCTTTTGTACAATTAAAATTGCTTAAAATTATGCTGAATACAATAAAATGGATTTGTTTCAAAACTATTAGCATATTTACAAACATAAATAAACAATACCTGTTTAAGGTTTGGGAAGAGTGACAATGATTAAGCTTAATTTAATGGAAAATCCGATGTAAAATTAAAATATATGCACATGCATGCCTGCGCATTGCATCTCGTAATTGCGTTTAATTTACTGTTTGTAATAACATTACATAATGATTTTAGATGAGAATTACGGTTTGTTCTTCACCTAAAGAGGAGGGCGCCCTGCTCTGTTACAAGTAACCACAAAACAGAGAAATCTTCTTCATTGTACCTTAGCCGGCAACTTGTATTATAGCTAGGCGTGAAATATGATGAACGGTCTTCTGATCTATTTTCATACTGTTTAAGAAGCAAGATTTTTAGGCATTATTTGTAACTTGATGGACAGAGACAGAGGATTAAATAATGAAAAGAAGGGTGTTTCCAATAGGGGATGCTGACTGAACATTGTCAGGGCCGGTGCAAGGATTCTTGGTGCCCTAGTAAAAGACCTGTGAGCCCCCACCCCCGTAAAATTTGTATTTCTGCCATCACGCAGCATCAAGTTAAAATGAACGCAACAGAAACACTGCTGCACAAACCTTGCCATGTATCTGTCTTGCTCTCCATGATCTGGCCCAGCAGAATGTGAGGCATCATCCACTGCATTAACGGATGCATTGCACATTTTTATTGTAACTAGCCTTGCATTTCCCATATGTGCAGGTAGGTGTCACTATGCGATACTGAAGAAAGTCACCATGATGACTATGGATGCGTCTCAATATGCATAGTGTGCATACTATATAGTATGCAAGACTACGATTAGTATGTCCCAAACCATAGTACGCAAATATAGTATGTCAGTAGTCCCCGGATGGTCTTCTATTTCCGGGGGATTTTCTAAGTATGCAACCCTGCATGCCTTTTAGGCTGATATAGTCCACAATCCTTTGTGACACAGAATAGGAGGGGTTTCCCGAAGCAGGTCTTTCTTTGGCAGTGTTTAAATGTAAGTATCCAAAATTTAGGTAATAATAAACTTGACCTTACATTATTTTTTTTAGTTATTGTACCAATATTATTATAGTTGAAATGAAATACGAACAGGTTGTGCCAAATGTTTAATTTTCAAACTTTGCGGGCTTCATCACTCTATATGCAACGTTAGGAAGTGTTAGTAAGGTATGTCCCAATGTTAGCATACTCACTTACTATATAGTACGTACTTTACCACCACCTGCGCAGTAAGTACTTTTAGTATGTAGTATGTAGTGTGCATATTGAGATGCAGCCTATCTCTGTCTATAAAAGGCATTAGAGTTTGTGCTAAAATCCATATCATAGTGAATTAGCTGACATCCATGTGCTATGGTTGGACCACAGTATTAATACTGTCAGCGTAGACTGCTCTGTGTGGTGGAATTTGTAGGTTTAAATGTGTTCTAAATGTAAACTTCACATCACATCAGTCCAAACTTGAAGAACTGACCAGCTAAAGTTTTCAGCACGCGCCTTCTTAATCCCCCATGGCCCTGGGTAGCAGCAGCAGATCATTTTATCTGTACTAATTTTCCTGTACCAAACAAATTTATTAGTTGAGTTTGAAATATTAGCTGTGTTATCCATGACCGAATCAACCAGCTAGCTAATATAAGCCAGCTCACTAGCAAGCTAGCTAGCATAGCTACAAATCTAGGCAATTAAATAAAAAGGTTAGTGATTTTGTTTGCTGTGAATAGGATCATTCTTGTTAAAGGACAATTCTGGTGCAAAATGAACCTAGGGGTTAATAGCACATTATTACCAAGTCAAGCGTTCTCTGGGATATGTTTTCATGCTAATCGAATGTGTCCAGTTTTAGTGCGAACTGATAATTACCTTATAACTCTAGTTATTAGGGCATGGATGAAGTAAAAAGAAATCGCTATTTTGTACCACTAACAAGGCTCCACACTTCCACGATAGCACAATGAGTGTCCCTTAATGCAAACCAAAGCATTGAGAACTTTGTAAGTGTTCAGACGGTTTAATAAAATAACTGTTTAAAAGACAGTACTGTTTGCATACTGCTGGTTGAGTCTATTTTCCGGTCGACCATGGCGAGGCCTGTTCTGAGTGGAACCTGTCCTGTTAAACCACTGTATGTTCTTGACCACTGTGCTGCAGCTCAGTTTCAGGGACTTGGCAATCATTTTATAGCATAGGCCATCTTCATGTAGACCAACAATTCTTTTTTTCAGATCCTCAGAGAGTTCTTTGCCACGAGGTGCCATGATGAACTTCCGGTGACCATGAGGGAGTGTGCTCTTCTTCTTCTATGAGGTAATGGCGGATCGCAATCTACTGAAGGTGCATACACCGCCACCAACTGTAACGGAGTGTACCTTCACCGCACTCCCCGGCACCATACACTTCACCTTATCCCCCTCCAACTTCAGCACCTTATCCCTCTGAGCCACACTACCCACCACAATAAGAACCCTCCCACCACTCAAACACCTAGCATCCATAACCCTCCGAACCTGATTGCCGCTGTGAGTGCCACCGGGTGAAACATCCTACCTGTCGGGGCTGAAAACACCACAATCACCTTATACAGTGCCTTGTGAAAGTATTTGGCCCCCTTGAACTTTTCGACCTTTTGCCACATTTCAGGCTTCAAACATAAATATATGAAACTGTAATTCTTTGTGAAGAATCAACAAGTGGGACACAATCATGAAGTGGAACAAATTTATTGGATATTTCAAACTTTTTTAACAAATAAAAACTGAAAACTTAAGTTAATACTTTGTAGCGCCACCTTTTGCTGCGATTACAGCTGTAAGTCGCTTGGGGTATGTCTCTATCAGTTCTGCACATCGAGAGACTGAAATTTAAAAATTTCACAAAGCTCAGTGAGGTTGGATGGAGAGCATTTGTGAACAGCAGTTTTCAGTTCTTTCCACAGATTCTCGATTGGATTCAGGTCTGGACTTTGACTTGGCCATTCTAACACCTGGATATGTTTATTTGTGAACCATTCCATTGTAGATTTTGCTTTATGTTTTGGATCTTTGTCTTGTTGGAAGACAAATCTCCGTCCCAGTCTCAGGTCTTTTGCAGACCCCATCTTGTTTTCTTCCAGAATGGTCCTGAATTTGGCTCCATCCATCTTCCCATCAATTTTAGCCATCTTCCCTGTCCCTGCTGAAGAGAAGCAGGCCCAAACCATGATGCTGCCACCACCATGTTTGACAGTGGGGATGGTGTGTTCAGGGTGATGAGCTGTGTTGCTTTTACACCAAACATAACGTTTTGCATTGTTGCCAAAAAGTTCGATTTTGGTTTCATTTGACCAGAGCACCTTCTTCCACATGTTTGGTGTCTCCCAGGTGTCTTGTGGCAAAATTTAAACTACACTTTTTATGGATATCTTTCAGAAATGGCTTTCTTCTTGCCACTCTTCCATAAAGGCCAGATTTGTGCAGTATACGACTGATTGTTGTCCTATGGACAGACTCGCCCACCTCAGCTGTAGATCTCTGCAGTTCATCCAGAGTGATCATGGGCCTCTTGGGTGCAGAGACCCATCAGTCTTCTCCTTGTATGAGCTGAAAGTTTAGAGGGACGGCCGGGTCTTGTTAGATTTGCAGTGGTCTGATACTCCTTCCATTTCAATATTATCGCTTGCACAGTGCTCCTTGGGATGTTTAAAGCTTGGGAAATCTTTCTGTATCCAAATCCGGCTTTACACTTCTCCACAACAGTATCTCGGACCTGCCTGGTGTGTTCCTTGTTCTTCATGATGCTCTCTGTGCTTTCAACGGACCTCTGAGACTATCACAGAGCAGGTGCATTTATACGGAGACTTGATTACACACAGGTGGATTCTATTTATAATCATTAGTCATTTAGGTCAACATTGGATCATTCAGAGATCCTCACTGAACTTCTGGAGAGGGTTTGCTGCACTGAAAGTAAAGGGGCTGAATAATTTTGCTCGCCCAATTTGTCAGTTCTTTATTTGTTAAAAAGTTTGAAATATCCAATAAATTTCATTCCATTTCATGATTGTGTCCCACTTGTTGTTGCTTCTTCACAAAAAATTACAGTTTTACATCTTTATGTTTAAAGCCTGAACTATGGCAAAAGGTCGAAATGTTCAAGGGGGCCGAATACTTTCGCAAGGCACTGTACCCCTGCTCCCCACCACCAATTGCCGGCCCTACACCCTCTCCCGAACTACTCTCACCGCCCTCTTTTTTCTGTGCCTGCTTTTTCTTCCTCGAACATAACGTGATTCCTCAAACCCTACCCCCACACCAGCAACCCCCACACTCCCATCCAAACTCCCCGCCATGCCGACCTCACTCACCGTACGGTTGTCGCGACCCGCCACCACCCCGGGAGACTTTCTGCCCACGCCTCCCCCTTCTCTCTCGCGCAGCATATCCAATACAAAATTTCTGCTCTCTCCCGCTCATACTCGGCAACACTAGCACACCCGAAGAAGGCCTCCACATCAAACGCAGCTTCCGGTCCACGCTCCATTTCAGAACCCCCGGGTCTGTCGACATCCATAGCTGTCTCTTGAACTTCCCCTAGCTCCCCTGTCATAAGGGAGTGTGAGAGTGATAACACCAAATTTAACACGCCTGCTCCCCATTCACACCTGAGACCTTGTAACACTAACGAGTCACATGACAACAGGGAGGGAAAATGGCTAAATGGGCCCAATTTGTTCATTTTCACTTAGGGTGTACTCACTTTTGTTGCCATCAGTTTAGACCTTAATAGCCGCTTTCCGACCGCAGGGATTTTTGCAGTTCCTAGAACATAACGTTCCTATAA
>JACXGM010007493.1:18530-30652 GCA_016801145.1 Umbra pygmaea
CAGCACTACTTGGGCTGAAAACCACCAGATCATCCGCATTAGATGATTTACACACTTATCTTCAATCATACACCCAGTGTTACAACATTTCACAGTTTAATGTTTGTATGTGGCGCTACACTAGAGTCTAGTGACAACGCTATAAAAGCCTATTGCGGTGCTTGCGTCACTCCCTTATCCCTCCTACCAGTTCCTATGGACACTTGACCAGTGCGAATGCAAATAGCAAAACCTGTTTTTGGGGAGAGTAGTTAGTAGAACTGTTTAGAAGTGAACTGTTCCTATAACTACGTTCCTGTAACTACTTGGTCGGAAAGCGGCTAATGACTGTGTGTTGAGTTATTTTGAGGGACAGCAAATTTACACTGTTATACATGCTGTACACTCACTACTTTACATTATGGCAAAGTGTAATTTCTTCAGTGTTGTGACATGGAAAGTTATACTCAAATATTTACAAAAATATGAGGGGAGATACTGTATATTCACAGAGGAATTAATTGATTGTTACCAGCTGATGATAATTAAGACATAATCAAGACATGTGATTGGTGGGAAATGACATCATAGCTTAGGTGCAACTGCACACAGGACATTCAGGCAATCAGTCAATTATTGTCCTGAAAGCCAATCAGAGGGGGGGGGCAGGGGAATAACACAGCTGTGCAGGGAGCGGAACAGCACACACCCAGGTAGGGAGCAGAGCATCACGCATCCGGGCAGGGGACGGAGCAGCACGCTCCCGGGTAGGGGGCGGAGTAGCAGGCAACCAGGCAGGGGGCGGAGCAGCAGGCACCCAGGCAGGGGGTGAAGCAGCAGGAAACTGGGCAGGGGGCGGAGTCACTTGCATGGCTCCTAGAAGGGAAACAGCAGCAGGGGGCGGAGCCTCTTCTAAGGCTGCTAGAAGGGAAAGGGCAGCTGGAGCGAAGTCACTTCCATGGCTGCTGGAGGAATAACAGTCAGCTCACAACGCTGTAGAGGAGGCAGCAGCAGCTTGATGTGTGACATGGTGGGTGGTGAGATGTCACTATATACCTACCATGGAGTAGAGGTGGGCACCCACAGTGCCATGCTGTCCAGCAGTGGTGTTTCAGTGCTTCCACTACCCCTTGTGCCCCTCATAAAAAATCCTTGGGGGAACCAAGTGTGAAGCACCTCTTTTGGTCCTCCAGCTCCAGTGGTGTTGGTGCACTAAGCCGACTAGGGAGATGGGTCATATATAGAAGTCTTCCTCGGGCTCCTCTGTGTCTCTGTCCCCCATCCAGCCTATCTTCCCCTCATCAGAGGAAAACATCTCCAGGTCGGCTCTAGAGTAAACTGGAAGGCAATGTATTGACTCCCCCACAGCCCCATTGGGGGGGTGTATCTGAGGTCAGCACTTCCCATCTCTCTGCCCTGGCTTTTCATCTGCTGTTGCCTCCTTGTTAGTCACTTTTGTGGCTTCATCCTTTCTCTCCATTTGTAGTCGGTTATTCTGTAACGGCTGGAGTGTAGCGGAGAGAATGCAGGAGACAGACGCAGGCAACTCAAGTTCCTTTTGGTTTATTTACAGGAAAGGTTCTTGACAAAAAACAATAAACGAAAGCCAGTGGGCTCTAGTGAAAACGGGCAACAGTATGCCCAAAACAAATAATCTATGGAGTACAAGGTGATACACACTCACTGTGCATTTATCGCAGCACAACACTGAATGAGATATGACATTGTTTACATAGATTTAAACTTCACAGGATAATTACATTACTGCACTTTAAAGTAGAACTTCACAAGACATCGTACTCTGCACACACATAGGTTTAAACCTCCTCAGAATGAAACTCATTAACATAACCCTATACCAAGCGGAGAGAGTGGAATAAGCTCTTATATACAGTGGGTACGGAAAGTATTCAGACCCTTTTTTCACTCTTTGTTTCATTGCAGCCATTTGATGAAATCAAAACAGTTCATTTAATTTCTAATGAATGTACATTCAGCACCCCATCCTGACAGAAAAAAACAGAAATGTAGAAATTTGTGCAAATTTATTAAACAAGAAAAACTGAAATAATACAAGATAAAATACATTTTCAGTTTCAAGACAGGATATCTAGCTGATCCTGTAACTGGCTAGCCAACTGCATCTGTTTACACAATCATTAAAATGACACATCACACCATAGACCTGGACCAAACACACACACACCTTTTAGTAGCTGGCTGACGAAATAGAAACATGTAGCAAGCTGCTATAGCTACAATAGGTGCTTGTCTTAATTCAGAAAATCGTATTCACTCCAATAACAAATGTATAGCCTATAACTTTAATGTTAGGTTAGGTTAGTAGTTCAGTGTTACATTTGTGTGCAAGCTTACATGTTTTATCCCCTACATCAGCGATGCTCTCCGTATCTATCCGATATAGAGTTAGCTGTCACTGTCAATTGATTAATAATAGACCACTCGTGTAGTAATCAATTCATTTTGGTAAATCAGCTATTGGTAATGTTGACCCTAATTGAACTGTCAACAAGCTGCTACTTTGCTGTCGAGTAAGGTGGTTATTGTTGCTTGACTGAATTTCAAATTCAAGTTCAAGTAGGAGGACAAAGAACGTGAAGATTTGAGGAGGGGTCTCTGTCAGAGTCAGAACATCTCGCTTCCAACAAACACGGATACAAGTTACAGAATATACGTTGCTACTTAAAATCTAATCATATCTGATATTACTGTAACGTTTTTTTCTTGGATTCCTTACCATCTATGACTGATAAGCACTAGGCAGCATGGGCAGAACCCTCTTTTATAAAGGGGACTGTACTTTGCTGTGGTGTATATGGAAAGGAAATATTTTTGTTCATAATCCTGTTGTGAATGTACATGTCAGTTTAACTACTAGGATACATTAAAAACTTCTTAGCAAGTAAAAACGGCCTGACTTTAAATGAACTGTTTTCCATTAATAATGGTAGATTTGTTTTTGTACATTACAATTAAGTTTAGGGTTTATATACAAAACATAACAAATCTATATTTTTACACAAAACACATGTTCTGTTATTTTTTTTGTGCTTATTGCCAACAATAAGTGGGCGTGACATCAGATAGGTTCTCACAGCTGGCCTCACATATAATACAACAGCAAAATAAAATTCCTGAAATTCAGTTGTAGCTTTTCATTTTGGTGTCCCACCCCAAGATTTTCAGTGGCCCCATCGGGCCACTCCCATGAACAATTTCAAATCACCTGGTTTAAAAATAAGTAATTAGGCTAGAGGAGGGTGTGGTATATGTACAAAATACCAAACTTAACAGCTGTTCTTATGCAAATGCACCACGGAATGCCTGGACACATTTCATTTAATAGATCACTGGTATCACTATGAACTTCTTTTACCTGGTCATTTTGGTCTTAATGAGGAACTCCCCAAAATGTATGAATTCAACAAAGCCCAGAAAAGTACTCTTACTGTTACCCACTTCTAGCAATATATTGCAAACCCCCAAGTAGCCTTATTCCTCTTAAACAGGCTACAAACAAAATTAGGGCAGTAGAGAGAGATGCGATGTCATAGTATACCCCAGTCTGTCGTGTGTATACAGTTGTGCTCATACGTTTGCATACCCTGGTAGAAATTGTGAAATTCCAGCATTGATTTTGACAGATTTTGACTGTTCTTGCAAAAAATATGACTGTTAAAATTGCAATTAAAGGTTAATTTCCCACACCTGTGGATTACAATTAGTGTATAGGCCAGTCAGGTACTGCTGAATTATCAGGGATCTCTTGATAACAAGACAAGGTCAGGTAGACCAATAAAGTTTTCAGCCAAAACTGCCAGAAGAATTGTTCGGGATTCAAAGAAAAACCCACAGGTAACCTCGGGCTAAAGGTTGCTCTGGAAAAAGATGGTGTGGTTGTTTCAAAAAGCACAATACGATGATACAGTGCATCTTGAAAGTATTCACAGTGCTTCACTTTTTCCACACTTTGTTATGTTACACCCTTATTCCAAAATGTTTTCAATTCATTATTTTCCTCAAAATTCACCAAACAATACCCCATAATGACCATGTGAAAGAATTGTGTTTGAATTCTTAGCAAATATATATATAAAAAGAAAAAAGCACATGTACATACAATACCTAAAATACTGTAAGTATTCATAGCCTCTGCCCAATACTTTGTTCAAGCACCTTTGGCAGCAATTACAGCCTCAAGTCTTTTCGAGTGTGATGCTAAAAGCTTGGCACACCTATTTTTGAGCAGTTTCTTCCATTCTTTTTTGCAGGACCTCTTAAATTCCATCAGGTTGGATGGGGAGCGTCGATGCACAGCCATGTTCAGATCTCTTCAGAGATGTTCAATCAGGTTCAAGTCTGGGCTCTAGCTGGGCCACTCAGGGTAGTTGTCCTGTTGGAAGATGAACCTTTACCCCATTCTGAGGTCCAGAGAGGTCTGGCGCAGGTTTTCAGCAAGGATGTCTCTGTACATTGCTGCATTCATCTTTCCCTCAATCTTGACTAGTCTCCCAGTTCCTGCCACTGAAAAACATGCCCAGAGCATGATGCTGTCACCACCATGTTTTACTGTGAGATACCTGAGATGGTATTGGCCAGGTAAAGAGCGGTGCCTGGTTTTCTCCAGACATGACGCTTGCCATTCAGGCCATAGGGTTCAATCTTTGTTTCATCAGACCAGAGAATTTTGTTTCTCATGGTCTCAGATTCCTTTTGGCAAACTCCAGGTGAGCTCTCATGTGCATTTAACTGAGGAGTGGCTTCCTACTGGCCACTCTACCATACAGGCCTGATTGTTGCAGTGCTACAGAGATGGTTGTGTGTAACATCATGGGTTCACATAATGGAGGCTACTACAATCCTGTATGAGTAACAAAATGAAAGAGAGCCTTACAACTACACCACATGTCCTCATGCATTCCTATAATCCTTCCCAACTCATACATCCTGTCTCGCAGTGCGTGCCTCTCAGACTCATATTTGCTACAATGCAGAAAGACATGCTCCACATTTTAAGGAACATTGTAAACCTCACATTTATCAGTCACGCACCTTGCCATTAAATAGAGAGTTGACCTCAGCCCAGTATGTCCAAATCTCAACCTAGAAAACACCACTTCCTCACGTCTACACCTACCCCTGAAAGACTTCAAGGCAATGGAGCTCGGCAGATTAGAATAATGTCTCCCTTTGGCATCGGTATCCCACGTCCCCTGCCAGATCTCCCTCACTTTCCCTTTTATTAATGACCTGGCTTCTCCTTTACCAAAGGGAACCCTCAGCATGTCAACATCAGACAACGTCAGCGCTTTTCTAGCCATTTCATCCACCCAACAAAACTGGACCACAATACCAGATCTAATCAGTCTCAGCATCAGCATAAATATTTCCAGCAATAAATTATCCCGAACTGTTTCTTTCGAAATCAAACTGTGAAGATCTGTAGTAGAGACAGAACAAATGACTACTATCTCAGGTCTCACCTCTTTGATCCAACCGTAAAATCATAGCAACTATTTCGGCAGTGAATACAGACAGATTATTGTCAAGACTTTTGCAGATCATCACATCAAACTCAGGTATGAATGCATCCGTAACTGCGCCCCCTCCCTGGATCCTTGAAGCCACAATAAGTCCTCTTCACATAATCAGCAACCAATAACCCTACACTATCCACATGCCTTTCACTCTAGCCTCTCTTCTTCTCCACCAGTCCACATTGGGCACCAGAAACAACCAAGGAGACATCACCCCACACATTATTTGGTTCATAAGTAACCCTATATATCCCGTATTCTTCCGCCACTGCAGCAATATTCCACCCAAAGCCATTACATTTACCCTGAAGAGAATATTACCAGCACTCACTCAAAACCGTCGTTGCAGGCTGTTCCTTTCCAGATCCCTTCAACTTGACCAAATAAACAGTGGGGAGAAGTGTTTGATACACTGCCGATTTTGCAGGTTTTCCTATTTACAAAGCATGCAGAGGTTTGTAATTTTCATCATTTGTACACTTCAACTATAAAAAATTTAAATTATATTAAAATTTTGCATTTTTTTTGCATGACAAGTACATGATCACCTACCAACCAGTAAGAATTATAGCTCTCACAGACCTGTTAGTTTTTCTTTGAGAAGCCCTCCTGTTCTCCGCTCATTACCTGTATTAACTGCACCTGTTTGAACCCGTTACCTGTATAAAAGACACCAGTCCACACACTCAATCAAACAGACTCCAACCTCTCCACAATGGCCAAGACCAGAGAGCTGTGTAAGGACATCAGGTTTAAAATTGTAGACCTGCACAAGGCTGAGATAGGCTACAGGACAATAGGCAAGCAGCTTGGTGAGAAGACAACACCTGTTGGCGCAATTATTAGAAAATGGAAGATCAATATGACGGTCAATCTCCCTCGGTCTGGGGCTCCATGCAAGATCTCACCTCGTGGGGCATCAATGATCATGAGGAAGGTGAGGGATCAGCCCAGAACTACACAACAGGATTTGAACAGGACCAAGTCAATGACCTGAAGAGAGCTGCGACCACAATCTCAATGAAAACCATTAGTAACACACTACGCCGCCATAGATTAAAATCCTGCAGCGCATGCAAGGTCCCCCTGCTCAAGCCAGCGCATGTCCAGGCCCATCTGAAGTTCGCCTGGATGATCCAGAGGAGGAATGGGAGAAGGTCATGTGGTCTGATGAGACAAAAGTAGAGCTTTCTGGTCTAAACTCCACTCACCGTGTTTGGGGGAAGAAGAAGGATGAGTACAACCCCAAGAACACCATCCCAACCGTGAAGCATTGAGGTGGAAACATCATTCTTTGGGGATGCTTTTCTGCAAAGGGGAGAGGACGGCTGCACCGTATTGAGGGGAGGATGGATGGGGCCATGAATCGCAAGATCTTGGCCAATAACCTCCTTCCCTCAGTAAGAGCATTGAAGATGGGTTGTGGCTGGGTCTTCCAGCATGACTATGACCCGAAACACACAGCCAGGGCATCTAAGGAGTGGCTCCATAACAAGCATCTCAAGTTCCTGAAGTGGCCTAGCCAGTCTCCAGACCTGAACACAATTGAAAATCTTCGGAGGGAGCTGAAAGTCCGTATTGCCCAGCGACAGCCCGAAACCTGAAGGATCTGGAGAAGGTTTTTATGGAGGAGTGGGCCAAAAACCCTGCTGCAGTGTGTGCAAACCTGGTCAAGAACTACTGGAAACGTATGATCTCTGTAATTGCAAACAAAGGTTTCTTTAACAAGTATTGAGTTCTGCTTTTCTGATGTATCAAATACTTATGTCATGCAATAAAATGCTAATTCATTATTTAATAATCATACAATGTGATTTTCTGGATATTTGTTTTGGATTACCTATGATAAAAATTACAGACCTCTACATGCATTGTAAGTGGGAAAACCTGCAAAATCGGCAGTGTATCAAATACTTTTTCTCCCCACTGTAATTAAAATAGGCCTGTATCATAACAAGCAATTGGAGGGGTGGGGGGATGTTCATGTGTGCAAACGCTGTGTGAGTTTGGGGTTGGGGATGGTGGATGGGCCTCCAAAGACTCGCTTGCCCAGGGGCCTTGTGGTATGTAGATAAATTTTGCTCTGAGCAAAGACTGAGCATGTGCAGCCACCTTTATAATCCGGGTTTGAATCTGGAATGATGATTAGCTGATAGCTGTGGGATATAATGTATAAAACCATATGTAGCACAGGTATGACATCACATTATGCTTATCTGCTCTAGTTTTGTTAGTAAACAGTTTATATACTCTATTGCCAATATAACACAGATAAGCACTGTGTCCCACAAACAGCTTTTAGCCAAGGTTTTTTGGCCAAATGCCACAGCCCGTTGTGCCTTATTGCTTACATATACCACAGCTATCAGCCAATCAGCATCCAGGATTTGAACCACGCAGTTTATAAGAAGACAATACACTAATGGTGTGACATCTTTATACTTTTATAATTGCACTAATAAAATAATTTATCTAAGGGTTTTATATTATATTTGCCACAACACCAAATGATGATGATCATGGTGATAAATACATGAAAAAATAATTGCCAATTTTTTTGGCAAGGTAATTTGTAGATTTGTCAGTCAATATATATCCTCTGTGAAGGAGTAGTTGTCTTGTCACCACCAGAAAAGCTTTTAAGCAAAGTCAAGATAACTTAGCAGATGATTTTACCCTTTTATCAATAACTATAATTTTTTTGACCTTTGTTTATCTGAGGCATGTGCATAAAATTAAACATACAAGATTTAACACAGTCTTCAATTACACTGTGTTATCTATTCTTCATAATAATGATGTGTGTATTTACCCCGGGAATGTTTCAGTACCATCCTAGGCTATCACAAAGGCCAGGAAACCATGTATGAGGATCTTTTGTGTGCACATGGTTTTCATTGTAAGCATCTGCATGTCCCCAGAAATACAAACACATTTCTCTCTAACCTACATAGTAAGTACATTGTTCAGTTCGGTTCATGGTGCCAGTTGATCCAAGTATAAACAAATCTGTTTAAAACTGTTCAAGACACCATTCTCGAAAGCATGGTAAGCCTATCAGTTTTCTGTTTGTGAAAAGAATGATAATGAAGCAAAGCAATGATGGAAAACCCCTCTGGCAGACTCCTTCTCTAAATTGGAATCATGATTTGCATACCTGATGGATTAGCTCAGATATGTAGGAGCAAGCAGTTCCCATACAGGCTAATTAAAACCACAGACCCACATCTCTAACTAGGGCCAGTCAATAGACCAAACACACTTCCCTAACAGAAACACTTTGATATTATCTGAGGTGATTCTCTGCGTGTGGAGTCAGAAGGATACAACAAACACACACACACACACATATACACTCCTCTAAGAAACACAAAGCTAATCCTTCTCTTTAAACATGACAGGGGATTTAGGAAATGGGATTCAAGGATTGCTCTATTCGAACCAGATGTTTGACATAGAAACTTGTGACCTAAACAAACATCCTCTGGACGAAATGTCATCATCCAGCTAGCATTCCAACATGGAATCAAACAAACAAATGAAGAAAGCGAGACAGACAGAAAGACAAGATGACGGGGGAATTCATTTACAATTGGCAACAATGAACCATAAATTCAGGGTCTCCAGGGGGAGGGGAAATACCGTATAAGGAACTGTGGTGCAGGAAGCGCCTGGGGATAAACAACCACCTTAATGAGATCAGTCAGTGGAGAGGCGCTTTGTCATACTCACGAATCAAATCTTATTGAACAACAAGAAAAACCCAAGAACCTTGTAGCATCAGGCTATGTTACATACAGCAGTAACTGTATATTTGCATACCTGGAATGGTTGGTTTACCATGTAACATGTTTCACTAGCTACAGTTAAATTAATTCAGTGTTTCCACATGTTATGCCAAACCAAGTTACTTTATTTAGTATCAGATTTGGTATAAATGGATAAAATTCAGATGTGGTATAAATGGAGGAAGTACAGCTGAGTACACATGGTAGGTTTATTGACAAGTGCCACACTACTGCTGTAATGGAAATGTTTGGTCATGTTTCATAGCCATAGAACAGAACAGGCCAAAGCTTTTTTCATAAATCAGAATATTTCAAATACAAATATGTCCCTTTCTGTAAAAATGCACACATTAATGTGTGTTAATTATATTCTAAAGCCCATAAGTTGTGTTAATTACATTCTAAAGTTTATATTGTGTTTAATTACATTGTAAAGTTCATAATGTGTGTTCATTACATTCTAAAGCTTATAATGTGTGTTACTTACTGTATAAAGTCTATAATGTGTTAATTATAGTGTTTGTTCATTGTTCTAAAGTATTTTTGTTTAATTTTGAATTGTGTATTTTCGCAGTCAATTTAAGTTTCTCTCTTCAATGCCGGTTATACTCATTCAAGGCAATGATTTGCTGTCTAATAGGAAAGTAACTTTGCTATGCTGTCTGTCACACACAGTGAGGAACAGAACACATGGAATAAAGTGACTTAACCAAAAGCATTTCTTTGCACTGTTGTCCTGTTATTGATAAAGAGCTAACATCAATACCGGAGAATGTCAGATCAATATGGCAACGTAAATCAGTCACTGATAGACAAGATTGTTTAAATACTGAGCCTGGGACATTTACAATTAAGTAAAGAATGTTTTACTGGATGTGTAAAATACTGTTTATATATGCCTAAACCTCATTCAATTCATGAAATTCCAAGTTCAACCAGGTGGTTTTGATGTCATGAGACAACTCATATAGAGCAACAATGCATAGTACCGGTACATCGTTTTTGGGGACCGCTTTTAGCTCCACAGCAACACATTTACAGCCAGTGTCCAATTTCATACACTGCATCACTAAAAGGACTTCATTTTTTTTCATGAAAGAGAGAAACAGTGAGAAAGAGAGAGAAACAACCTAAAATCCATATATGTATATATGTCCTAATGAATATTTTAAAAGGATTGCATGTGGTTCTGCTTTTTCTCTGATCGTTCTGACTCCAGGCTAAAGATCCTGATGTTTCTGTGCACGTGACATATTTCCTGTTGTAGTCTAGCCTCTAGGGGCATGAGGGACAGGGCTGTCTTGTCTCCTCATAATCTAGCTCCTCCTTCTATACTATGATACACTATACTATAATATACCATACTGTGATATACTATACTGTGATATACTATACTGTGATATACTATACTGTGATATACTATACTGTGATATACTATAATATACTGTGATATACTATACTGTGATATACTGTACTGTGATATACTGTACTGTGATATACTGTACTGTGATATACTGTACTGTGATATACTATACTATGATATACTATACTGTGATATACTATGATATACTATACTATGATATACTATACTGTGATATACTATACTATAATATACTATACTGTGATATACTATACTGTGATATACTATACTGTGATATACTATACTATAATAAACTATAGTCAGCTAAAATGGGCCATCAGGTAAAATGGGCCAAATAATGTTGTAGCATCATATCTCTTAATATCTTTACAGCAAATCACAATAACTGATATTGCATTGTTGCTTCAACACTTGTTGACATGTAACAAGAGTTTCGATTGTTCTGAGTTTTCTGGGCGGGCAAGGCAGAAAAATATCATTAGATCTCAGGCATAGCTTTTTTGATGGTATTATAAGGCCTTTACGAAACGTGGCCCATTTTAACTGACATCACCCTAATGTGATATACTGTACTGTGATATACTATACTATGATATAATATTCTATACGGTGATATACTAAACTGTGATATACTATACTGTGATATACTATACTGTACTAAACTGCCCTGCAAAGGCAAAAGGTCTTATTTTCATTTTGGTCGAAAATAAGTTATTGCCAGTTTTGGAATATTAAAGATTTAGGGCTTTGTCAATATTTTAAGTCAATGTTGTTGTTTTTGTTTAGAAAATACTTAATACTGTGAAATACTATGCTGCGATATAATTAGCCTGTCATATGCTTTACTGTCAAAAACTCATTGGTGATATACTTTACTGTGATAAACTCTATTGTGATGTGATGTACTGTGATTAAAACACCTTGGTGCATCGGTCGACATGTCTTCTACTCTCCCAAAGATAATGGAATTGAGCAATGCATAATCATTTAGAATCATTGCTATATTTGGGCATCACAAAATAAGAGGGGAAATAATTGGGGTAAAAATATGAAATGTAAATATGAGGCAAAGATATTAGTTACATCACGTGGAAAATATTTTTAATTAAAGTGAGAAATATGAAGGGAATGAGGTTTATCATCAAACACTGTACATTTTAAAGTGAGGGCAAGCAGTATCAAGCACACCTAGACTGTATAAACCCTAACCATACACACCCAGAACCTATAAACCCTAACCATACACACCCAGAACCTATAAACCCTGACCATACACACCCAGAACCTATAAACCCTGACCATACACACCCAGAACCTATAAACCCTGAACATACACACCCAGAACCTATAAACCCTAACCATACACACCCAGAACCTATAAACCCTGACCATACACACCCAGAACCTATAAACCCT